>JAVCKZ010051544.1:0-17581 GCA_034780755.1 Lepetodrilus elevatus
AGAATAAAATAATCTGGTGACGTCAAGAATCCCATTGTTTTGCCACGAGTGACGTCACATGCAAGGCCTCAATAGGTTCCCGCAGCGACGTTAAACTCCATATTCACTCACTCACTTATCTTAGTAGTAATAACTTGTAACCTATCCATTTTGTCTTGAAATACTAAACGATCAAGTACATTTTCTCTGACAATATTTATTATTTTTTGTTTTCACAGACAGGAGAACTCGGCGGACGAAGCTGTCGGGTCTGGAACCGATGGACACGATCTTCGTGAAGAATGTCAAAGAAAACAGTCCCGCATATCGCGCTGATCTAAAGACTGGCGACAGAATCGTATCGGTCAACGGAGAACCAGTCACAGGGAAGTCGTACTCACAGGTCATCTCTCTCATCCAGTCCAGCGAATCTGCATTGAAACTTTTAGTTGTTCCCAAAGACGAAGATATTCTTCAATTGGTACGTATCCCGTTTAAGTAGTCTGCCAAGTATCTGTTATTCATAAACTAGCCTGGTAGGTCAGGGCTCTGGACTAACATATGCCCAACATACAGGAGCAAGTTAAATTGTACTGCGGGCAACCTACTTTTTAACATTTAGCACTTTTGGTGCCATTGCAACTTGCCCTGACTTGCTCTGCGGGCAAGCAACTCAAAATGTTAGTCTGGAGCCCTGAATGGACAACACTACGATAATTCAAATTCTATCTGGCATTATGTAGTGAATGAATACACAACCCCTTATAGAATAAAATTATAGTGAGGCCATCAATCTTTCAAGTTCTTTGGGAGCGGTGTTGATAGAGGTACCGTATCTTAGTTGCCTACTGGTCAATCTCAATTGATTGTAATTCTGTTAAATCTTCCAAGAGCACTTGTAGACATGTTGTCCTAAATGGTATAAAGTAAGACCAGGTTAGATTGTGACTTGCATGGGTGAAAGTTTTCCCGGCATATGCCCGAGTTTCCAGGTTTCAAAGGCTTGTTTTACAAATCGTTTTGCCATGGACCCATCCCCAGCAGTTTCCATTTCTGGTTATTCAAAATGTTCAACTTTCAGTGATGGACTGTGATCCAAGCAGAATCAAACTTATGTGTTTTCCTAGTTCTACGTGCTTTACTTTCCTAGTAGTACTGACGGCGATGTTCTCTGTTCTGTAGGTGGTGCAGTGTACTCCCCGGCCCTCACAGACTTCACCTTCATGGTCAAGGTGGGTAGACTCAGACACCACATCTATGAATACTTCACATCTACGATTACTTCACATCCACGATTACATCACATATTGATGAAGACTTCACATTTTATGAATGCTTCACATTTATTATTTTTGAATATTTATTATTATTGATGAACACGTCACATTTTACGAATGCTTCACATTTGTTATTTATGAATTTTTCACATTTACTCTTATAATCATAAATTAATAGTTCACATTTATGAATAGGTCAGTGTGATGAAAATCAGTCTGATATATTTGCAGATTGACTTTTGAAAAATATTTTGGGAGACAAGAGTGGAAACTAAATATTTACATTTGCTCCTACTGTTCTTGCCGAGTCCATAAATTTGGGTTAGAATCCCAGGAACAACACAATCCTCAGTTAAACATTGTTGACTGATATCTTTCTCAGGTCAATTTATTTTAGGGAACAAATCGCATCTTATCATGTCCTTTTATCTGAAGTTTTACGTTTAATTTGTTTCTGTTTTGCAGGAAACGTCCTTTTTGTTCATTACCGGCCCAGATGTTGTCAAGGTAAGTTATTTTTTATGGCATGGTGCTTTTATATTCATTATTGACCATGACAGATGCATGGCCAGTAGCAGAATATTTGATAGTCTGATAGTAAAGAGAACCATACCAGAAAATTAGGTATCGCTACATGTTGTTTTGTGATTTAGAGCCACTTGCAAGATTATTTTCATCCTTTGTCCAAATTATTTAACCACCCTTCAACATAAAAACACATTATATGAAGTTGAACGAATGTTACCATTCACATGACCATTTCATCCTACCAGGTACCCATTGCCTGCTGGGTGAACAGAATCATTTTCCAAATTAAGCCGCTCACAAGTTGTTTCTTCCCTTTGTCTCAGTCTGGGGCAGGAACGAATCGTAGATACTTTTAGGATCTCTGTGACCCATCCACCCACCAACCAAGTCTGATCATGCTTACCGTCAACCTGAGCGGTCTCTTTTCAGTGAATGAGACCATATTTCTATGCTTCTGTTATCAATATAAAGTCCTATATTCTCAACAATTGTTTAATATGGTGAAAACATTTTTGTGTAATGTCCGCATAGATTACATTTTCATCCTAAGTTCTTGTACATCCATCAAGTCTCGTGGGTCTTATTACAGCATATATTTGTAGGTTGTTTTCCTCCCACTGCAAACAGGCCATCATGAAGTGGAAAACATCTAGCAATCCATATCTGTCATTATGTAATCAAATTTACTGAGTTTCAATGGTTATAGAACTAAGGGAGATAGATAACTCCTCTTGGATGTGCAAATACATTAAATGACAAAAACATATTATAAGTTTTATTAAATAAATAAATAAATAAATACTCCACATGACTAAACCTCACATGAATACTCGTGAAATATATGACATTATACTGTTGGTCCTTGTATTTAACAGTTTAGAGTATTTCAAAATGATTTCATCTCTGACTATAGGGTAGCACCTCATCTTGGAATCGAACATCAACACACACGACCGATAGTGATGCAGCAGAGCATCACTGGGATTCACGTCAATCACTGTCATATTGTCGTCAATTGCTTTACTCAAGTGGTGTATACCCAACTCAAACACGTGACTTGGTTGCACCAGAAGTTTGGATCTCACCGCACTCGTGACATTCGTCCGATCCAGCTGTTGTAATAACCTTAGAGTTTGACCTGGATCCGGTATTTGGTTCGGATCGAAAAACACGCTTTGGAAAGAAAACGCAGCCACGTGACTCAGGTTCGTGTCGGCGTTCGCGACAACGTTGTGCAACATCGTGAACCAGTTCGTGGCTTGCCGTGGAATGAGGACTTCGTCGAGGTCGGCGAAAAGTAGGAACTGGAATCTTGCCATGTTTCGGTAGAGGCAGTCCTGAATGGCCAGGAGTTGTCCGTTGTACCAGACGTCGTGGTGACTTAGGACTTTCGGCATCGTCCAGTCCAGCACCTCCACGTCGCCTCGAGCCGTGTAATATCTCAAAAGTTTCTCCACGCTTTTCGACACGTTGTATTTGTAAAAGAACAACTTTGATCCGCCTAGAATTTTCGTCATTTCGATGTATTGAACCAAGATGTTCAGGGGTATGTTTCCAAACAAGGGAGGGAGACACACTCCAAAGAACATTTTCCCAAATTGGAGGTCAGATTGTTGGAGGGAAATTAAATTGATGTCTAAATAGTGTGGGTTTTGTGAGTATTTACCAGAAATAGTTGACACAGTGATGCTCGTCGGTAATTTACGAGTTGAATCGGGTAGTTGACATGAGTATATGTATCCACCATATTTCTTCCCATGATTTTCACACATTTCGTATTTTTCTGTAAAGAGTGGCAGGAACCCATGCTTTCCATTGAACACACAGACGAGACTTTCCAAATCTTTCAATCTCTGAAGAGCAAATATTCTCACCAACGTCTTATTGACAATCCTTTGATCAAGATATGCGCCGTACACATAAATTTGTTCAATATTCCTAAAATCTACCACTTTAAATTTAATACCTTCAAAATTGAGTTCATTTGTCATATTTTCCTGCATCTGCCACAGTTTCGCATCCGACGAAATATTATAATCGGGGCCGTAATAATTTGAATAATCACCAATGTTCATAAAGTCGTAGTTTTTCTCCAACATTTTGAAATTTGGTGCGAGGTTGTGCACCGAGAGGGGAGACGACTCTCTCCATTCATAGTCCAAGTCCTGTGACCAGTGGTAAGTCCGACTTGGCTGGAATTGAAAGTGTATGTAGTAGGCGAGACTTAAGTATGCCATCACGCCCACGATTAAATAGTATTTACACCTCTGAAGTAGACACGTTGGCATCATTGGTGGATATCGTTAGCTAGCACCTGTCTCTGTTCTTCTCGGTATCACACTGATGTAGCAGACAGGTTTTCATTGTTCATGCTTTTTTAACCCTCTCCCTGCTGAATTGGAAGAGAGTCCGCATCATACAGTATTGTTAGCACCATTCAGTAACTTCTTTGTCAGCACTACACAGTTACTTCAGTAGTTTTCAGCATCATAAAGTAACTTCTCTGGTAACACAATACAGTAACTTGTGTCGGTTGTAAGAACCGTACAGTCACCTTTGTGGTTGTCAGTACCTTCTGTGGCTGATGGCTGCAAACAGTAACTCCTGAAGTTGGCCGCACAGTAACTTGTCAGCACTACTTTGGTTGTTAGCACCATTTAGTAACATCTGAGGTCATTCTGCAGTTTTCATCACCATTTAGTAACATCTGAGGTGAGCACAATTTAGTAATTTCCGAGGATCACACAGTAACCTATGTGGTCATTAATGCCTTTCAGAATCTTCTACTATGGTCAACATCATTTAGTTACTTCTTTGGTTGTCACCACACAGTAACTTCTGAAGTTCTCCGCACCACACAGTTTATCTTGTGTTGTCAGCCTGGCATCAATGATTTCCTTCCAATTTGTGTGGAGGATTTCGCAATCTGAAATCAGAAACAAAAATTACTTTCACATTTTATAAAAAATGCACATTTCCGAAATATTTGTTTTTACAATTGTATGTTCAGTTACGCAAGTGACTGAGTACTTTGTTAAGTTCAATTCTCAGGAGGTTTTAAAAACGTGGATTGATGGCATGCCTCTGCGGACTTTATATGAAGCAGTACCTCGAGGGTAGTGTGTGTATCAATGCTTTCTAGTATAGTCTAGCCATTCCCTTATATCTCTGTTTCAGTGGCACTTGATCTGCCACCCAGCTGTTACAGACATTAAGCTTATCTCTCTCTCCCCACACAACATCCAGTAGCACTGGCTTCAAGACAGTGGGGAACCTGCGGGGCCAAAGGATACAATTAATGTTATTCCTTTGGCAGAAAATAACTGCAATGCTAGTGGATGCTGTTATATCCTGACTGCAGTATTCGATTTCCATATTCTGTGATTTTTCGGGTTGTACCAGAAACCTCCCAACTTTCGGCTCATTTTGTGGGATTCCTTTGTTTTATGATTGTAGAATGTGACAGGTGGTGTATGAGTACCGGTAAATATTATTGGCTATATTTGGATAGGAATTAATATTATTGAATACCTATGGTGAGCTTTTAACTGAATATAAATATTTGACTTGACATGAAGTAAAGAATGGACACACATGGTGACATGTTTACTGTTATGTTAGGACTAAAAATAGTTGTATTAAATTCTTCCAAAGAATGTTTATCCTGATTTGTCTAGTCTATTTGTCAGGCAACTTATGTATCAATTTAAATGTACTCTCTATAACTTGAATCCCTGGATTGTCATGCATGTGCCAAAAAGTAACAGAATTTTAATGTTTGGAAGTTTTAAATTTATATATGTCATGATTAAAATATGAAAATATTATAACATATTTCTGGTTTATTTGAATGAATCAACAATCATTAAACATTTATTATTTCAAAATGTTTAATTACATAGCATAGATAAAATAAATTGGAATCTAATTTGATATTTGTTATGTACATTTATAATACAACATATTTTTACTCCAGTATATTACAATTAATGTTCAAGAGAAGAAGATTGCATTATCATGTTTATGTTACTTGTTATTTTTCATTATCAGTCTGTTATTTTTCATTATCAGTCTGGAATTATAGCCTTGTTTTTATATATCTAGTTTAACTGTTCTATTCAGAGGTTTTCGAAAGTTAAAAAAACCGTATTCCTGCTGCTAAGAAAATCAACCAATCGGAGGACGTGTGCTAGCTCGCTGTGCCTCCACTTTCTGATAGCGATGAAAGCAGTGAGCAACATATCATAAAAAAATCATCTGACATTACCATGAAGCTGTGGTATGTTTTCTTACTCACTCCGAGGAAATCTGATAAGAGTTGTAAAATATTTCTTTGACACTCATGGAGCGTTTTAAAATGTGCTCGCCCGAGGGTATATTTAAACTACAAATATTTATGTACATGCCCCAATTGTATTTTCTTGAAGAATCTAAATATTGACATGGTAGGAAAAAATTGTTGGAATATGCTGGTTCACTCAACTTTGGACTGATCTAAGTGCGATATTATCTCATTATTAGGTTTTTCTCATTGTCTTTATTGTTTGGCTTGTTTTAAACAATGCTGTTTTACGAGCTACACTGAGCACATAATGGCTGATAAACTGCTTTGTAATTATTTTTTTCTTGGTCTTGTGAACCCAGGGAACTGTGATCTGCCATTTCAAGTCAGTTGTACACAGCAACACTAGATCAGTGTTGTCGAAGATGTTCAACCCACTGTGTTGATCACATTTCCTCTCTTATTTCTTTCTTTTTAGTTGGGGGAGGGAGGGCTACTTGAGTTGCCTACAGGAAAAATAAAGTTAATTAATGTACAGTAGTTAAAATTAACTTTACGTTATTGCACAGTTTGGGTGTGAGTATTAGAAATATCTTTTCAGTGTGTGATATTTTACAACACTATTTTTTCGTCATTTGTTTTGTTTTTATTTATTTTCGAAATCCTGCAGCATTGATAATGATTTTATTCTTGTTTGGAGTCCACCACCCTTCCTGCCTTCTTAACTCAAGTACTGACATGTACAACTCCATTCTGCCTTGTGAACTCACCATCCACCTGTAGCCATTTAATAAGTTCACCCTCTTCTTGACTCCTGACTATACAATCTCCCCTCTAAATCATGATATCTCACATCTCAGCTACCCCAAGTCCTGTAAAACCCACAAACCCTGCTGTATCTGCCAGTTTTGGAGGACACAGGCTCCGAGATTATGAAACTTTCTGAGTACGATTTCATGCTCAGACTCAAAATTTACATAACGTTTTATGAACAAAATTCTGAGGAGTATGAAATCGTACTCAGAAAAGTTTCATAATCACAGGACCTGAGGGCCTATTCTGGAGCCTAAGAACAGTTCGTGGCCATACTATATGAATTGCTAAGATTGTCTTACAATCGTAAGAACATTTCGAGAATAATCTCCCAGGTTGACAACTCATCTGGAATCCATGACTGGCGTGAAGCTTCCAGGATCAAGGGGAGATAAGCACTGATGTTAGCCAGTTATCATGCTGAGTAATGGAAAAGTAATCACTATTCAACTTGATTTCAATGTCAGTTTTCCAGATGCTTTCAGAATTTCATCGTTTTTGAGATCTTTACCAGATAAAACATTCTGAAATAAGATCTGATGATTTATTTAAAAATGAACCTCATTCTATTTTGGATGTCTTGCTTATTTTTTTGTTAAGTGGACTACTATTTTCTGTGGATTCATATTTCTGAAGAAAAGTAGGACTGTTCAAAGTGACAATTATTCTACACGGCTTGTCTGTTGCGGTTATCAAATACTTAAAAAGGCTCTATTAATATTTTCTGTTGAATCATATTTTATCATTCATTGGTAGGTACAGTAACTGTTTTATGCTGAACAACATAATGCCAATATTACCAGATGCTGAAAACCTGCATTTTGTTTTAAATATTACCAATACCATAAGATACTATTTCCTTTTTAAGAAAAAAAAATATGGATACTCCTTTATCAGATAAGCAGGACTGTCACAGAATTTATAGTGAATGTGAATGCTGATTGAGTTGAGCTCCATTATAAGACATTTGATTATTAAACACTGTCTCATCTATTCTACAATCTCTTCAGTCTCCTCCACACACAAAAAAAGTGTGAATTTATGGACTAATAAAAATATTGTGGCATGCACTTGGCTCTGAAAAGGAAGCATGGGTTGCATAGCGTAGTTCCTCCAGACCTCCACCATGTGGCGCCAGACCCAAGATACATGTGATCCTTTATAATTTCTTCACACCTCAGCCCCTACCCCCACATGCTGAGACCTGTGTCCCCGTCTCTCTCCCCTCCCTCTGCCTCCCTCCCTCCAGCTGTCTGCCAGCAGCCTCTCTCATACTTGCGGAGGTCTTCCCTTTTACATTTCCTCTGAATACTGGAGAGGCCAGACCTTTGCTTGTTCTGACTGTTGTAAATGTCAACTGAATGGGTGATCTTTCCTACATTACAAGACGCTGGATCCACAGGTCTCAACATTATTGATCATGGCTTGTGTGGATTGTTGTCCCATCCCTTGGGAAACGTAGAATACATTCCTTGTTGAACCTGGCTGATTTGTTTTGTGAATAAACGGATAAAGGAAATTAATATTTAAGAAAGTTCCTGTACAGAATATGTCTTTATTAACCCTACCCCGTTCGGATTAGGCACAGTCACTGCTCTTTAAGGCATTTCTGGTTGCCTCCAGCATGGAGAGGGTTAATTGAAAATAATTTGCTTTTAAACATAAATATTTATGAAAGTGGTTAAACTATTACTGAAATATTTAAACCTACTTTTGATCAACGAAAGTGGTTAAACTATTACTGAAATATTTAAACCTACTTTTGAGTTTAACGTTAATATGATATTTTGTGGGTTGTAAAATGGTGCCTTTGTACAATAGTGGATTTATTTATTTTATTTATATTTATTTATATTTTTTTAAATTGGGTTTTAGAGCCTCTTTTATGATTCTTTCAGATTTATAACAAGTCTTTAAGTATTATTCCAGTTGTGTTTTAAGTGAAAGTTGATAACATAAGTTGATTACATACACGACACTAAGCGTTTAAAGAATAAATACGGTAGCATCTAGTAAAACTTTTATTGTTTTCTGAACATTATCTAATGTTAACATTCATGTATCACGATTATTACACAAATAGCGATTAACATATCTAATACACTTTCTCACCTACTAACTAATGACTGCTTGTTAGTTTATTCTTACATAACCCACAGCTTTTTTTCATTCTTGAATTTAATGAGAAACAGGCACAAGAAGACTAGTGAACACACTATTATGTCTATATAAACATGATGTCCCTGGGGTGTTAGGATGTAACACAGGTTGCACACAACAGTTTCAGATTGAGGCTGTGTAGAGCCTGGCCAGGGAGGGTCGTAGGCTGGAAGGAGGGGAAGTGAGGATTTGGGGATGTAAGAGACACAAGACTTGAGATTTTGAGTAAGATTTCATGCTCAAGCTACAATTTTATATGGGGATTTGTGAACAAAACTTTGAGGATCAGGAGTTTGTAATTTTTTTTTTTCGTAATCTCGGTGCCAGATCTTTAGCCCAATGCACACGTCAAAGAAAATTGTTCAGATAAACGAGAAACATGTTTCGTTGTTCGATAACTTTAATGAGCTGGTGAGCGGGTATATTCTAAACAGTCAATGCACACAGCAAATAAAATCACCAAAAATGTTTTTATTTAGCTAAACAGATTTTTTGATTGTCGTGTGCATTGGGCTTTAGACTTTTGCGCTGATTTAAATATAGACCTGTAACATATTACACAAGGCTTCATGAAGTGTCTCCCTGGTTGTGTATGTTAGACAACAGGTGCAACACTCCATACTGTTGCGTTAACTTCTAGTAGATACAACACTTCTGAAGGCAAGCCACTTAGACACTGTAAGAATACCCCCCATATAGTATATAGTTTAGTTCTGCTTTAGAATTATGAGAATTATCCATAGTAAATACCATTTTTCATGTTTATGATGTTACTAACATGACATTTATGATAGAATCATTCTGTACCGACAGATGCCTAAATTTTTATGTCATTTGAGAGACTTGATTTATGTAAGCACATTAATTCATAGTCTGAATATTTGATTGGCAGCCAGAAATATTACCAGTCTAAATTAGGTCTCTTATAAAAATGCTATAGATAATAGTGGATCTATAATGGTACCGTTTCCATGATTGGGTGTGCCGCAATAGCAACATCTTTAACACTTTTTACTTGAACCATCTTTTCGGTTATTCGTTAATGATCAAATTAATCAGATATTGGGACTATTTGTAGACAAGATTACTGTCATTAACACTGAGCTATTGTCTACACTTTTCTATAATTAATTTTATGCTGAATATATGGTATGAGCAAAAATAAATTATAGTCTATGGAACTGGAAGCGTGTAGTCTTCATCAGAACAGAACCAAACCTTTATTCACTCAGGCTGAGAACCTCGGCGTATGAGGTACAAATATAAACACACAAAAACAAGGACCACAGTAATTGCAGACAGGGATTTGCTGGGAAGTTATGTTTCACAGAGATAGTGTTAACAGTACAAAGTACACTGCGATTTTTCAAAACACTTATTTACTTGCTGCAAAAAAAAATAGAAAATAAGAAGGATGGATTGTCTTAGACAGGTAATATGAGGGGATATGCTTAACACAGACCATATTTTCTGTGGCCTATTTTGGGGGCCTATTCTCGAAACTTTATTACGGACTTCTTTATAGTATGGCTACGAACTGTTCTTACTCTTAGGCTAAGAAGTTTGTAAGAACGTTTCGAGAATAGGATCCCTCCTCTTCAAGAGTTAGAGAGTCATGAACAGTTAGCGAGTCTAGACACAAGAGCAGGGAGCCTATTCTCGAAGTCTTCTTATGATCTTCTTAATATAGCATAAGAACGTGCATAGCTTTACTTCAAGAATTTTTATCATTATCGTATAATCGTAAGAACGTTTCGAAAATAGGCACCCAGGGTATTGTTTCTCGAAGCTCTCTTATCCGCTAAGAGACCATATGACTCTCTTAGCAATGTATTAGCTATTGACAAAAAGAGCGCAATGGTTTTAGTGGATACGAGAGCTTCGAGAAACGATACCCGAATCTTTAAGTGCCGACTATCAATTCTTTCCCCAATAAAAATCCATTGGTCCTGTCCAACGTTCCACCTTTGAGATCTCATGCCATCTTTGTGTATTTTCTTATGGAATATCTGGGTCATAAATCTGTCCTAATGGCAGCCCCTTGCATCTAAATCCTATTATATTTATGTGTGTTTGATGTAGAGGAAGTCATTGTTTTCACAAGGAATCGTTCCTATTCTCCTCAGACCTGTGAGTTATCATCACCTCGCCTCCATGTGGTGTCCACCTGAATGTATAGAGCTATGGTGTACGGCTCTGAAACAGTCCATGCAACCGGCTACACACTCTACATGTAAACAAACAGGCAGAAACATGACAAATATCATAGTGTCAAAATATGTCTGAAGATATATATTGCAAAGTTATCAAATTTCATAGAAGCATGTTTGCGGTGTGGGTTTCTAAAAATATTTTTAATGCATACAGTGCTCCCTCGATATAATGCTGAAGTTGGGGTCCATGACATACCACCCGCGTTATAATACCTGCATTATATCAACGAATATAATTAAAGAAATTTTATTTTTTATTTTATTTTATTTAATTTTTAAAATGGACCCTGGGTTGTTGTATTGGAATCCGCAGTGCATCGAAGGGCGTTATATCGAGGGAGCACTGTACATGTATTTTTTTTTTTTTATATATCTGGAGAATTTTCATCGGAGTGAACAAGGAGGATAAAGCATTTCAGCGGCCCCAATATCATTTATGCTATTAATTTCATCCTCTGAGACTACAGAAAGTCTAATTTGCTGTGGGCAATACCAATACTCTGACAAACTATTCTTGACAGCTACTTTTCTACCGTTAGCAGAATGTCGTAGTAGAAACACTGTAAAATAGGTGTTACATCCTTCATCCCCTAACCTTAGTCTATGTTATGCACCGACCATCAGGAGGTGCGCTTCAAGGTATCGTATTCAGGAACCAGGAAGAAAGGTTGTTGTCTCAAACTAAAATAAACACGGAAAAACAAAAGCAACATGAAGATAGACCTGGCATCAAATGCTCAGATAAAGTGTCCAATTATCTCTGAGGAGAGCGGCCAGGAGGATTGGAACGGTCCCAGATCAGGTCTTGAAATCCTGTACAATCCAGATAGCAGAACCAGGTTGTAGGTCTACCACGCACCCCTGGACCCCCTACCAGGGCTGTGGTATACACATTAGTATTTAGCAGTAGATCTACTGGCGCTTTCTAAACATAACACATCATAAACTTGTCTCTCAACGGATTCCTTCCCTTATTAGCAAACAACATTTATGTCATGTCAGAACACACCTGATTTTGTAGCCATTATTAATGGGCATGATGAGTATTTACTAATATGATTGAGTTAGTGAAGTATTTTGGTTTCGAAATGAGAAGTAATACTGAAGATGAATGCTATTAATATAATTAGCTGTACAAGTATTGTCATCTTGTTTGAAATAGATGAAAGAAATTACTCTACTCATGTTATAGGTTTGTTGCAGGGGTAGTACTAACTTTAAAACTTACCAGCCCGAATAGTGATACAAATAACAAATGTTATGAATTGCTACTAGTCCTTCAGGATACTTTTAGCATTGGGAAAAAATGCACGGGCTAACGGGCTAGTGTTAATTTTGATCCCTGTAAAACAATGTTTCTCTGCACGACTATTGATAGTCTACATGTCTAATGTACTGTAGTTGTTCTGGCACTGGCGCTTGTCTTTGAGTGGCGTTACCTGTTATTGTGATTACACAAGCACTGAGGTGTCGCTCCTGTAAATGAAGGTGTTGCAATGCGTGCCGCCTGAGTGAGTTAGTATCAATGAGCCTGTTAACAGCGGTGTAAATCAGACAATATGACATTTGAAAAGAATTCCCTTAAGAATTCCCCTTGAAAAACTCACCAGGAATGTTTAGAGCTATATGTGGAGTATTCCTCTGATTCCTCTGAGGTCGTGGGCATGGTGAGGTGAGTCTGGCTTAGCTCTGGGATGAAAAGTATCAGTTAGTTTTGATTGACTCATGGTCTGGGTTTTATTCCGGTATCGCATTTCCTTGGACAAACACCCAGGGGCAGCCCAGGGATCAGATAATATGGTGTCTTGTGTCGGGCTCCAGGAGGGGGGTAGGCTTGTTAAGATCTGATGGGATTGGCTTATTGGTCTGTAGACACAGATCAGATGGGTCTATTTCATTGTAGACCAACATCAGATGGGTCTATTGGACTGTAGGCAAAGATCAGTGCAGACAAAAATCAGACAAAAATCAATCTCTTGCACTGCAGACCAATGCCAAATTGGCCTATTTTGGTTTGAATAGGTTTTGGACAACTGACATTTCTTCTGATCGGCAATCACATATATATTTTCATATAATTTTATATTTCATAGCTATATTTTTGCATGTAACAGCTTAACTCTGTATATTTAATCTCAAAGTCTACTTCTCACAACTATTTGCAGAATAGATTATTTTAATAACCTACTTTAGATGAAGACCCTTGGATCAAAGATTGAAAGGAAACAAATCTGTTTAGCCCATAACACATTATGAATCTTGACAAGCAGAGATTAAACACAAGTTCCTGTTGCATTCTTGAATCAACTTGAACTGCAGCAGGGAGAGTGTGTTTAGATAACTCCATAATTGCAGTGTTAGGGGAAAATGTGTCCTGCGAAAGATGATCTTGGGGCGGTATTTATTTAGAAAGTATTTTGCAAACTTGTAAGTTCTCAACAGAAGCATGCAGAAGGTGATCAACAGTCTAGCTGTGTGTACAGGCGAGATCTATTCTCCGGACCCAGACTTGGGTATCTATTCCTGGACCCAGGCGCAATTCCTGGCAATTTCTTAGACTCAAGTTAACCAAAATATGAATAACCCTAACCCTAATGGTAACCCTAGTCATAACCCTAACCCTAACCTGAGGCAAACAGATTTCCTGGCCCCGAGATTACGAAACTTTCTGAGCACAAAAATGTACTCGGGCTATGACGTCACATGACGTTTTATGAGTATGAAATCATACTCAGAAAGGTTTTGTAATCTCGGGGCCAGGAATTTGGTCTGGTCCAGGGAATGGGCCCCACCATGTTTACAGTCTCAGTTGGTATCAATATGTGGCACTCACTGGAAACATCACCACAAAGACCATTGTAATTTGTCAGTCGACTTCACTCTTCCTTGCTTTTTAGTTTTGGGCGTTTAACTTCTTAGAAGTGAGAATGTTTGCGAGATCTTATAGCAAGCTGCCGTTCTTTCCCAGAGGGGCAAGTTTCTACCTTGTAATTAGTGCTAAGGATCGTGACTGATAGCCATCATGACATTGTGTTGAATATCTCCTTCAAGTGCGGAGAATGGGATAAGAGTAATCATTGAGAGGAACAGAGGAGAAGGAATGACATACTAGCTGGAAGTGTGTACATACACTTGATGTTATCTTTGAAAAGGAAGAAATATTTATGTAATTGGATAAACTTGTTTTCATCTATTTTTTCGTCTCTAGTTATGTGATACAATATTATTATTACTTTTGGCATTGAAAGATTATTGGAAGAAATATATTGTGCACCTGGAATGTTATCTATTGAACATTTAAAGTTTTAAAAGTTTTTTTTCGTGTACATATTTAGGTTTTCCTCTTGTACAGACTAAGCAAGTCTATGATATATGGCATACGTCTAGATCTTTACAAAAATAAGATGTAGATGTATATATGCTCACTGGCACTGTAGGGTGAGGTATGTTTTTAGTGCTATGAAATAAACATGTAAAAGATAAAATACAAATAACTACCCCGGTAGCAAATGCAATATTTTTGTACTTTAAAAAAAAAGAAGATTTTACTTTACTGCCAGCCAATGCGCTTTTGTTTTGTTTATTTTATTTTGGCAATTCCAGAAAATGACAACTCGCAAATAAGAAAAGCTTTGAAGATGGAAAAGAATTTGATTTAAAAGTGCTGATGTATGGCAGTACATGTTCATGTTTATGCCAGCAAATAAATTTAATTCCCAATTCAACAGTGTTGAAATTTAGCAGCAAATGGTTATGCTAAAAACAGCAAATAATAATTATTTTTCAACATGAAATTCTTTAATTTTGTTTTTATCTAAATATCCTAGTTGTACTTTATTAATAAGGTCAGAGTTTTTAGACTTGGAAAATAAATAAATAACCAATTATTTTCCAAGGTACCACTCTAACTCTGAGCCAGGTCTCATTATCCCAGCGGTGTAGTTCCGTCCGTCCGCCACACCTATAAATCTGTGGAGCTTTTACATAAGGAGAGGGTCATGGTGAAGTAGGTCTGCTAATGAGGTCTGGATGGACTGAGATTGATGGGTTGTGGTCAACAACTGAAAGACCTCCTTCACTCTGTTTATCCACTGTAGTGCGCTGTTCCAGCCTAATGTTGCTCTTTCAGGAAGACAGTGACAGTTTAATTGATGCCAGTTTGCTTTGAGATAACATGAGGCACACCCATGAAAGTCAAAACATTGGGGAAGCCGGTGCTGGAAGGAATAGATGTTGATAGGCAGTTTTTAAAGTAACATTTCCCACCTGTAAGTGTTAAATAGAGTCTTATATCTAATTATTTCTTTATATATATATAGAATTTGTATTGATGCATGAATAAAGGCATCCTCTGCCTACAGGGTGATGCGCTTGAAATAATATATTTGCTGCATACAGTATTTATGATGATGTTGAATAGTACGACCTTTGGGAGAGGGCGGAATAAAGGGGGATTTTAATAATTAACCGGAAATTAATATATATATTTTTTTATTATTTAAAAAAATTATATTGTAAATTAACATTGTAGTTGTATGGGTGAGATATTCCCGCTGCAACGTAAAGCATTAATTAATTAATTATTTTTTTTACAATTAATAAAAGTCTGTTGGATGCTAACCTTGTGTAGTGAAGACTATCAACAGGAAATGATATTACTGTAAATGTTTACAATAAAATCAATTTACAAATTCATCTTAAATTGTATTGTTTTTAAAGGAATCTACTACAGGAAGAATACATATCTCATGTTTATGATATACATTTCTCGAGAGTATTTGTTTTATGTCACAAACATCAATGCCTTGAACATTTGTCCAGTGACGATCAAGGTTCTACAGCAATAGAAACTAACTTTAAAATTTAACTAGCCCGAATAGTGATACAAATAACAAATGTTATGAATTTCTACTAGTCTTTAGGATACTTTTAGCATTGGAGAAATGGCCCAGGCTAGCGGGCTAGTGTTAATTTCCTGGTTCTATCTCAGAACATAATAATAGCCATGCAACAACAGTCCTCAATTTAAATATTATTTTCTTTTGATAAATCAACACATAAATATCACGACTATTCCTATATACTCCTCCCACGATGCATGCTTCATCCATCACGGACCTCCCCCTCTAATGAAGTACTCACTTTACACATTGTCTCATGCTTAACTTGTTTGAGCATTATTCCTGCTGATTGACTTGTTTAAAGCATATCTACAAGCCGCGGGTCATTGAGGCGATGCAAGCTTTACAACAGAGAGGAGCAGCAGCTGTGTGCATGTGTGACTTACCTGCAGAGACAGGAGCCGCCAGTGTGCAGGAGAAGTCTCCCCGTGGGTCAACAGTTGAGGCCGGTCTTCTGTTGTTCCACACGGAACTCTGATTAACTTTCTTCCCTTAATTTCACCAAATAAATAAACAGCGAGAAGCTAGGTGTTCCCTTACCATTCCCCGAGACTGCTGTAGTGTGCTAGGCTGTGGCGCTGTGCTGTGGTGTAGATCCACTGTGTCTTGTAGATCCTGTGTCTTGTAGATCCACCATGTCTTGTGTGCTAGGCTGTGGCGCTGTGCTGTGGTGTAGATCCACTGTGTCTTGTAGATCCACCATGTCTTGTAGATCCTCTGTGTCTTGTAGATCCTCTGTGTCTTGTAGATCCTGTGTCTTGTAGATCCTCTGTGTCTTGTAGATCCTCTGTGTCTTGTAGATCCTCTGTGTCTTGTAGATCCTCTGTGTCTTATAGATCCTCTGTGTCTTGTAGATCCTCTGTGTCTTGTAGATCCTCTGTGTCTTGTAGATCCTCTGTGTCTTGTGTGCTGGTTGGTAAGGCTAGTGGCTTGTCTTAGGGTTGGTGGAGTTATGGTTGATGATTAAAGAGCTGATAAGGTGTTGGGGATAATGATGATGTAGCCGTGCTGGCATTCATTGTATTGTCCGTGGAAGCAGGACTGGACGTGGTTTGGAACTCAGCTCTGTTAGATACAGACTATTTATGTATAGGCCGAGTTTGGAGGTATTCGCTTTGATCCTGGTTATGATGAAGGCTTGGTATTCTGGTCAAGATGAAGGGAATTTCTCACTAATAGACATGGCAAAGGTAATTAAAGATGCCATCTCTACCAGTGTGAGGTGTATCTTGGTGTATCCTGGTGTACCAGTACACCTGTATATGACCGTATATTTGATACCAGTAATATCTGTACCTGCCCCACTCACTCGTACTGCTTTTAATTTTTACCCATGTATATTATATACTACCGTCAGAAAATAAGGGAACGATACTGATATTCCTATACGGAACACATTAACACACAAACACATAAAGTGGTATTTCT
>JAVCKZ010051555.1:0-17581 GCA_034780755.1 Lepetodrilus elevatus
AGTCCTTATGGTCTCGTAGTAGATATGAGAGCTTCGAGAAACGACACCAAGGGTGTTCCTTCTTGAGAGCCTCCCTCCCACGTCTGTAGAGGAACACCTCGGTGTCTAGTGTTACATTAGTTCTCAGATAACCGATGGGAATGTATTATTGGTTCAGGACAGATCCGACGGCCAAAGGTTGTAATTAGGTTGTCAGAGGCCAGTGACTGATGGCAATGGTATTAATATCAAGACTAAGCAATGTGGTCAGATGGTACGCATAATTGCTGAAATGTGGGTTAGTCTGTAAGATGCACATGACGTCGGGCCTCAATACCAAGTTTTACATCTTGGACAGATGCGAACGCTTGTACAGTTTGTTTTTTAGATGCTTATAATTACTACTATCACGACTCATCAGTTTAGAACAGGAGAAAACCCGCAACATCCGTAGCGCTGAATGTTGCGGTAAACCTGCGAGCACCGGCTGATACTGACAGACCATTCCATTGCTACGCTACAGACAGGGCAGCTTGTATACATTAAACATATGGTTGATGTACAATCAATGTTGGCACTATATAGATTACGTTATTATTGGAATAGAATAAGAAAATCCAAAGGCAATGCTAATTCTTATAAAATCGGCTCACTGCAGATCATAAAGAAAAAGAGAAGAAGACGCGAGCCAGTAGAATTAGCAAACTCGTACATTCGTAGTTTCCACTAAGTAGGACTTTCTGATGACCAATATCTGGCGGGCAATTGGTCTAGTAATTAATAGTGCTGAAGGCAGGTCTAGATTATTTTTGTAGTAGATGAAATTTGTCCAAAATAGTTATGAGTTAAAGGTTTTAAGCCACCTGGGGCCATATTGCAGCCATGCGTAGCGATGTCTACAAATGTAGCATCGCCGAAACGTTTATCATTATCGTTTTATTAGTGTGTGTTTTTTTTAGGAAAGATGTAGTTCCTAGGATCATACAACCCCATCTGGGTTTTTATTCTCGGCGTGTAGTTCTGCAGTATTATATACTAGTATTGAAAAGACTTTGAGATCCAAATAGGATTTTGATTTTTGATTGAAACATTATCATGGAAGATGTTGCGTTTGCTTAAATGATCTTACCTGGCTTGACGCACTAACACAGTAGTTCCCCTTCTTAAAGGACAAATCCCAGTTGGTTTCATGGTGAACCAAATGCAAAAGTTTCTCAAAGGTTCACCATAATCTGAGTATGTTTGAGTTGAATTTCACATATTTGATATCCTAAATTATGTTGTATGTACATCATGGTGTGTACATTTAGACTGCGACAAATCCGCTCTGGAAAGCATTCTCCTAACGTTACATTATCACCCCGGTCACCGGATATGTGTGCACTCAATTCCTTCTCAACTCCCTGGGGAGTATACATCCAAAGGTGTCATTCAAGGCACTACAAGGTTATCACATGCAGTGCAACGTTTCGTGTAATTTCCGGACAAATATTGGCAGAGATCCAGTATTGGTATTGGTTTTGTATTCAATCGTCGGTAGTATTTATAATAATTTGGTCTCATCGTAAATTATTTACACTATTCTCTCATATAATTGCTCTATCTAGTAATGAACGTAATCAGCGTGTAAAGGTACACACTGTCTTATAATGCTGAAGTTATTTTAACGTACACTCAACCTAGGCTATTTCATCCAGTTTGTACGATATCTATCTTAACGGACACTTGTTGGTGCCACGGGAATGCAACAAAACACTTTGACTTACAATCATGTGTTTTATTGCGTGCATAACGACATGCATTAATAAGATCTATCGGAGGAGCGTTCCTCAGGGTAAAACATTTCTACGCTAATTGCTCCTATTATTCATTGTTATTTGTTTCATCACTCCTTCTGAATACATATGTATACATTAATGTCACGTGAAATACAACTTGCTTTATTTGTGAGGAGATAAAAACAGTACAAATTACAATGCATTGGATGTTCTGAATATTCTCATGTCGTATTAACGTCTGCTAAGGACGCAATTTAAATATTTACATACTGCAGTATACTCGATTTAAAGTAAGTTTTCAAATAAATATTGTTTAAAAAAATATTTTTAAATAAAAATAAAAATAAAAGTAAGCCTAACTAATATGTTCCTAGTCATGTATTCTTACCGATTTAAATATATACATATGCAAAACTGTTTTTTTTTAAAGTAAGCATGATCAGTATTATAGGAGCAACGGTTCAAGTTGTATGATCGTCCCTCCCCAGTAGATAGATTTCAAAACCTAATGAATGCATTAATGCTTTTGTTAATGACGATAGTATTGGGTTCCTACCGTATACTCAGTAAAATATGACTGTTGGAATAATATCTAGATGTCCTTCAACTACTTTGCTTTTTAAAAATTGGGATTTAGAGGCGCTTAAAGACTCTTTCACTTATATCACGGCTTGTCATTTTAGGCCAGGAGGAAACCCGCAACATCCGTAGGACTGAATGTTGCAATAAACCTGCGAGCACTTTGCTTCTCTTACATATAGTTAATACATTATGCAGAGTATTATTAACCTTCTCCCTGCTGAATACAATCAATGTGTTCTATTTCTGCATGTGATCGGGCAACTTAAGTCGCCTCCAGCAGGGAGAGGGTTAATATAATGCGGATTTTCATATTCTTGCTTTGATATTGCAAGTGGTTGGCATCAGAGGCGTCTAAATTGTGATACGTATTGACGTAATGTGGTCAATGGTATCGCTGTTTTAAGAAATGACAAAAGCATTGCCAGGTTAAATTATTTGTATTGAAACGCAAGTCCCCTTTCTCGTAAACTATACCAATGAATGAATAACAAAGAGATCAGTTTCCCAGTCAAAATGAAGGCTTCCTTTAGTTTCTCTCCATAATGATATCTTGCGAAATTGATTTTATGTATCAATGCACATCTATGCATACACTTGTGACGGATGAAAGTACGTTTGCCATTTAACTGTCAAAGTTGAGATAGAATAATCTAACGGTATGGAAACATCAAAGTAACGTGACACAAAATATCATTACTGGTATTATGATCTAATATCAGTTTCAATACAAAGTGTGCTGTATTGTAGCTATATGATATTAATTTCTGTGTGTTTCTAACGTGCCTGCTATATAGTGGTCACTGTCTTGTAATGCGTTCATGCTCTAAGACCAAGCATCGCTGTTTCTCTTACGTTTTCATATAATCGGAAAGTAAATAGTGTCAGTGTTACACCAACAAATGTCAAACGTAATCTCTTGGTATCAGTAACACATTACTATCTTCTGTACTTTTATAAATGTGTCTGCTAGTGGTCACTGTCTTGCAATGCGTTCAAGCCCTACGGCCAAGCATCGCTGTTTCTCTTACGTTTTCATTTAATCGGAAAGTAAATAGCGTTATTGACTAGTTTTAATGTATGAGTATTTATACATACATGGCTCGTATACCAATGATAGTGGTAAAAGAGAAAATAAAATTGAATTGAACTGAATCGTTACATCAGCAAATGCCAAACGTAATCACTTTGTATCAGAAATACACCCTACACTGACTCTGACATTTTAATTGCGCACGTCAAGTTTAGACGGCTGTCGAAGCAATTTAATGAGCAACATCTTCTCAGAGAATCCTTTACGTTCGAGCACATCTCGCTGTCACAGCAGCGTGCAATTGGTAGTTCCAGTGACGAGCATTCCTCATTCCTCCTCAGCAGTGTTTCCGCAGCAGCTCAAGTCGCGCGGGAACGTCTTGCAGAAACAGCTCATTGGCGTACATCTCCGATACTTTGGGAAGCAGACCATCGATCTCCAAACAGCTATAAGCTGAGGACGTACTACTCCCAGGATTGAAAGAGACTCGTTGTTGCACCTCGGCCTGACTGACAACACTTCGCACGGTCACTTAACAGTTCCTGTAGCCTGAGTTACTATGATGCCCTGCTCATCTGGCAGTTTGGGTTCAGGAACCGTTTGAGAAAAGTTGTGTCTGAGTCTTTTAGACGACGCTGCTTGGACAATTCACGATGGATCTGTACGTGTATGCGCTTTATCTAGCCACTCTTCTTAACTTTGCGAAAGGTAAGCTGATTTATGTTGCTATGTGTATGATATATAATTTGGTCATATTCTAGGTCTTCAATAAGTTAAAGTAACTGTTTAGGTATTCTTTTGATACGATTACAATTCTGCAGTTCATTCGGAATTTATGTATTCTGTTAACGAGGCATAGGAGTCTTCACTGATGGTTTCATCGGAAGTTGATTAATTGTTGTTTTAGAAATAATGAATATCAATTTAACGTTTGAAGTCAATGGCACTGCTACTATATGGTAAAGAATAGTTTAATGCCTGAAGAAAATGTTGCACCAATCATAAATTAATTTTGATGGATATAACATTTACGAATTGTAATTGGAATCTTTTTAAATGAACTTATTACGTGAATGAAGTAGGAAACAAAAATATAGAAGAAATGGAATAGTATTAGCACATGAAAAGTATAATTTCTTCCATTAAATGTATAGTATGTGTCAATAATAGCAAAAATATTAACTAGTATCAAACTTTTAATAACTAATTGAAGGGATATACTAGTATACATACTTGTATGACTTGTATGTTATGTATTTTCCTAGAACTGAAGCCTCGCAACTTAGGACTTGAGATGCTAACTGGAGTATTAATGAGGATACTCGAGCATGTTATCTTCACATGTTGCGGTGATGATACACGATCCATCGGCAAACGTTTGCCATGTTCTTACTCTCTCGTTTTTCAGCCTCAAAGTTAAGACAGATTAATGATAAATTCCGGTATAATAGTAAGTAATCTTATAAGAATACATCATTCTTAAGATTAATTACTGCTCTCAGTACGTGTGTTCTGGTCAGGCATGTGGCCCCTGAGTTTCCCGTGATCGGCCCCTATAGACGACATCCCATAGAAATCAATACCTCACCCCAATCGTCGTCATTTTAACGCTGGGTTACGGATGATTATCCGCGGCCAACAATGGACGGCCTTGGTTTCCGGTCAGCGGTATCCAACTGACTTTGTTTGTACGACTCTGGGGCATGGATACAAGTAGCGGGATCAAAGTACTCGAAACCAATTTGAATGTAGCTTCTCTGGCTATAGGAACACCTCCAATCTGGTGCAGGTTTGACGACCCTTGAGGGGAAAGGATGAATAGAGACAAGCGTGTCAGTCTGATCATTATTTCAATCAATTAATCTGTTCGTGGAGACACTGAATCATCCGGAAATTTAATATAGAAAGTCTGAAGTTCGGGGGAGAGAGAGTGAGAGTGAGAGAGAGTGTGTGTGTGTGTATATGTGTGTGTGAGAGAGAGAGAGAGAGAGAAGGGGACAAACGTGTGTGTGTGTGTGTGTGTGCGCGCGCGTGCGCGTGTGTGAAATAGAGAGATAGAGAGGTAGAGATAGATAGAAGGATAGAGATTAGAGAGATAACGTATCAGGATAGTGTAGATCTACAATGTCAATCAATCATGATACTTATTACTGGAAACGTACTGAAACACAATTACTTGGGATGTGCTAGACCGGCTTAAAGTACACACCTGTACGTGTAGACATATGTCCGCGTGCAAAGATGTAATAAGATAAAGAAGTTACACCAATAGTCGGACAGCAAGCTTGAGTTAATAAATAACACTTATCACAGTCGTCCTGTAACCGGAGATACGTCTCCCAAACCCTACTACCAGATAGTCAGGAATTACAAACAGCTTCCCTGCGACTTCCGGACACGGGGCTGACGAGCGTCTAGAGACAAGTTAGCAGTGACCACAAGAGTTACAGGGCTAGCGCCATCGTACTAATGTACATATACGGCCTTTACTTGAAAGTTTGTTCATAGTGCGTCTATGTCCATAGATCAGTGTACATTTACATTGAATGTTACATTCTTAACTCCCTGAGGGTATAAAATGTCAATCCAAGTTACTGTTTATAGTGCGGGGCGATTAATATTTCTATTTATCCTATCGAACGTCCAACCTGGTGAATGGGGCATTTTCTAACTGTGTGTATATCCCTAAAGTATCCTATCTATAGGTTACAAGCCACCATTGATACTCCCATAGGCGACAGTGTTACGCATAACTAGTGAACCAGTGCTTAAAATAAAGCAAACAAACCTTTTTGCAAAGTTCACTTGCCCAGTAGAATAGAAATCAAGAAAACATAACATAGCTTCATCTGCTCGAATTTCCCAGACAGGAAGTGACGTCACGTCACCATAGGTCTGGATATCCTTTCACAAAGCTCTCTTATCCACAACGCAGTGTACTAGCTATCGGCAAAGGGAGTGTTAACGTCTTAGTGGATAAGAGAGCTTCGTGAAAGGATACTCTGCACATACTGTGCCCTGTAGAATTCAACCAACCAGGAACCTGTTATTCGACTCAGAGCCTTACACATTTAAGCAATTAGCAGTTGAGAATAACATCGGATGCATTTGAAATGCTAGATGTTGTACTTGGCAAATAAATTGGAATTGCCATTGGCCAGTAACTCACATTCATGTATATTCTGAGCTGACTGTACGACAGATTTTCCTGACAACAAATACCAATATAATAGTGCTTCATAGCCTACAAGGTGACAGTACAACCTTATCGGATTGACTTGAGATTTTTACCAGGAATCTGGCACTGGCTCACCCAACAAAATACTATTCTCACTCGATCCGACTCAGCTTCCTGCAATAGCGTTTTCGATGCAATAGTACCGATACTGGATGACGAAATAGGCTGAAAAGCAAGTCTCCTCTATATTAGTTTAACGCCACAAGAAAGGCTTACTCTATATCCATGTCACAAATGCAAAGAAAGCTATTTTTATGATCCCACGCGTAAAAGCTCGTCCATGGTATAACCCTTTACTGAGGCACTAAACTAATACACGGAATAATTTATTCCCAACCCATTCCATTTCAATCAAAGCCGAGAAAGTGTGTAACCAAG
This sequence comes from Lepetodrilus elevatus, assembly GCA_034780755.1. NCBI lineage: Eukaryota > Metazoa > Mollusca > Gastropoda > Lepetellida > Lepetodrilidae > Lepetodrilus > Lepetodrilus elevatus. The sequence goes on from JAVCKZ010051555.1 coordinate 6,986, forward strand.
ACGACAGACTATATTCCTTTTTATTCAATTAATGCTTCGTAGCTATAAATATAGGGTGTGAGCTATGCGATTGAAAGAGCTTCGGTGAGTAACATACACACTGTACATATGAAGGTCTGTGGACAGGATTCTGTTTGTAGTATTGCATACATACATACTGCCATTGCCATCATCGAAACACAGCCATTTGACAGATTTTACGTAGGCATATTAATGGCCTATGTTTCGAGGATGACATACTATAAGTCAAATCAAATCAAATCAAATCAAATCAAAATATACATTTATGAAGCGCCGGTATCCAGCTAGGCTAGTTGCTCAAAGGCGCTTGGAGCATTGGATCTCTGGTAGTACTTTAAAGACAAGGGAAATAGTCTAGTCGCCGTCACATACAAATCAGTGCGTCATGTAACATTGGTTCCGAAATGCAACCAACTATAATAAATACTATTTCAAAACACATATCAAGTAAGGTTGAGCTATAATCTTGGACTACTTGCATATGGTCATAGGACACAGTTCATGATCAAAGCATAGAAAGATCAAAGCAACGGTGACATATTTCACATAGATCATAGTCTTTAGAGTAGACAAGGAAGCCATAGTCTATTGTTTTCTTTGTCTAATGACAAAGCAAGTCTATGGAGAGAAAAAAACATGCTATATTATTATATAGATTTAGATGGAAAATCTGCCAATATGGTATTTGGTATTTACATCATTATGATTATTTCGAATTCGGAAAATGATAGAAATTACGGAGACTGAAATAACAATCTCAACTCCCAGTACTCATTAAGATAGATAATTTACGTTTCTGAAAATTACAATTATTGGAAAATAATAACGAATATTATATATCTGCGCACATTTAATCACACATTTTCAATATAATGGGGTTTAATGATCAGTAATGTTAATAATGACGACGAGATTGCATGAGACATAACGTTATTATTCTCCACAGAGATAATGTCAGACCCAGGGGATCATGCGTAATGCAATTTGGATAACTATTTTTGAACATGCAATAACCTTTAATGTGCCTACGGATGCCATCACTGCTGTGGTTTAATACGGTGTGAAATTATTAAACCCCTCCGAGGTATGATCACATCGAAGTGATCGTATCACAATTTGGAAGTTTGTATTTTTCTTGAGAGGATTATCAATACTTTTCGTCTTGCTTGATGCGTGATTGCAAATAAGCTTCGTCCGTGTATAGAATCCAGATTTCAATGTAGAGATATATGTATATTTGGAGTCGTAAATTCTGGATGGAGGTATAATCTGGCAATCTGCTGATTCTGGACCTAATGTAATTTGGAGTGGCGCTGAGCTGCGGTTATTTAATAAGTCCAAACGACTGGTCCGACAGTACTCATCATAAAATTCTTAAGACGATACGTTGACTTTCTACGTCGGTCTAATTGGTTGTATATATCATAAAACTGATATTTGATATCAGCCTAAACGCAAGGTAATTATATACTTGTAATTTATTTGAAACGCAATCAGACACTTTTAATTGTGTTGTTTTCATAGACAATCTGGAGCTGGTACTACTACATAGACTGTATTATGGGTCGGTATCTCATGTAGTAAAAAGAAAATGACATCCGGTCGATACCGGAAATTACATGTATGGTCATGTGATTCATGAACACTGTTTGAATATAAAACTAGTAATTAATATCGATTTCTTTAGTATATATTTAGATTCAAATTACAATGTCTGACTTTATAATATTTGAGAAACTTTGTAACATGGATTGCGTACTGGCTTCGAGTGTGAATGGTACGTATTTAACCAACGCATAACAGAACAGAACAGAACAGAACAAAACAGAATGTTATTCTCCTAAAATCACATACTAGTATATTGCCATGGAAAAAAATATATAATTGTACATTAAAGGTTTGCAAGTTACAAAGTTAGGATATCATATGTAAATAGTTGATATAATTGCTAGAATTAATTGAGTAAACGCCTTGCAACTTTGATAAAATTATTTTAGTTTTGACTGGAGTGTAATTACAAGACACAAGACATGCAGAAATACTGCACTTTCAGTCTTAACCATGTTGTTTACCAGTTCAGTTCAGTTCAGTTTAGTATTCTCATAAGTCACATTACGTGACATTAAGAACATACCTACAATTAATACATGCAATGCATACCAGTACCTCTATAGGCCTTGTTGCCAATGCTAGGCATCGGAGTGGCAATGGCCAATTTGATCATTATCACGTCGGGTGAGATTACTCACAACCCGTGGCTGATGACCAATCAGAATTGTCTCCGTGTTGATGTAGTGATTTGATTGGATTACCACCACCATATTCTCTAAACCAGCCAACCTAATAATATTATATTAGATAAAGCTTAATGCCAATTTGATGATACCTGAATGATGATTGTATTTTTGCCCGATTTAATTCTAACATTATATGTCTCACAGAACGCCACATAGACATGTATGTCTTTATGTGTATGTACTAAGAATGTTATGGAGTCACAAGATATGATTCCATAACGCACTCGTATACACTCGAGCAAGAACAACAATATTTCTCATAACAATACATTCAATAATAGTACAATATACTTTTGCAAGGCGAAGTTTCCAACATGATCAGAAGCACTATGGTGTTACTGTTTAAGATCTAATACAAATTTAAGCTGATTTTAGTATCTGACGTTTTGCAAGGCGAAGTTTCTAACATGATCAGAAGTACTAATATAAGGTGTTACTGTCTAAGATCTAATACAAATGTAAGCTGATTTTAGTTGTGATCTTGTGGGTATCTGAAGTTATTGATGTGCAGTCTCTTTAGAAGTAGTTTTTTAAATTGTATTTCGAGTTGAGAAACGGAACTTAACATGATACTCGATGGCACCAACTATTAAACGTTTGTGTTGAATTCACTCGCACGACAAATTAGCTGTTCACGTTAAGTTTCCTTTCTCATTATAGCCAGTACTTGAATCGTTTTGAGTCGAATGACTTCACAACTCATTGACATATGATTGCCATCGAGAAAGCGTAACAAATCATCTTGAAATAATATATAGATAATATTTCAGAAATAACCTTAACGAATGAAGAACAACAAATCTAATCATGAAGGCACATATTATCGCCCTTTAGCAATTTCTTTGAGAACAAAACATCATACGTTAAAAAAAAACACGTTTTTATGGCGTGTTCTTTTGGCAAATGTCCCGTTTGCGTGGGTAGATGCTTTAAAAAGTAGGATCATACTTTTTTTAAATGAAAAGCTGTCGCTATAACTACAAAGATATATGCACTTACTTACCGAGATGAAAGATGTTTTACTATCACTGACGTTTGCAGAATCACCGTTTAGAGAGGTATAATGAGTCGAGGGAATCAGTTAACCACAAGTTTATCAGCCACGATGTTGGTTATCTACATGGAGCATTGTACAAAACGTCTAAAGAAAAACAATTTAGAAAATGCTGTTCTAGAATTAGGCTCCCAAGATAGTAAACAGATCGAAATAAAATGTATAATCGCCTTATATATTTAGTACTGGACAGAAATAAAAGACATTATCTTTGACGCTATTTATATATATATATATACATACATGCACACACGCACATACATACACAAACACACACACACACACACACACACACACACACACACACACACACACACACAAACACACACACATGCTAGTTTATTCACCCCCACAAGATTATTTTAGGGGGATTTATTTTGTGCTTCAGCAACCTCTTGCTGTTATTGTGTATGGATATTGATCCGAAGTATTTGCGGGGGTTCAGTGTTTATTAATAAATCAATTTATGTGCATCATTTTATAGACTGCATACTGATGCAGATATAATAGAAAGTGTCAAACATACCATCCTTAACAAGCAACACGAACATAATTCTATTTCTAAAGAATTTAGAAGTTGAAATAGATTTAATACTAAATGCCCTATTTTTAATGTGTCCCTACCAACCTACACGAAACTCCACCTACATGTATTGCATGAAGCTTCACTCGTGGTAACTTTCTTGAGGGAAATATGCCTAACATCAGAGACTGGGTCATACCACTACACACCTCCAAGTATACACAGTTCCGCGTGTACAATGTAATTTGGGAACTTTACCGAAGGCAGCATGCCGATCACCAGAGACCAAGAGAGTATTCGATTCAACATTCGACCTACCCTAGGGTCGAGTGAGGAAATTAGCCAATGAGGGTACTCGTATCATCATGAGTGTTTAGTCATTGGCTAATTTCATAACCCTAGAATTGGTCGAGTGCGCTCCAAGTCATATCACAACCACACTCCCCGCTCCCCCGAACAATCTCCAAGTATACACAGTTCCACAAGTACACTGTCATTAATGACCGAGGGTAAATACCTCACAACCCATTCAATTACACCTCAATCAGCATTTAGTGTTCTACAGAGACACATTTACACAATGTTGAATGTGGGCAGCTTTGTGTTAGTGTCTTACTTTATTAAACCCACGGTCGTGTCTTAGGACTAAAATTATCGACGGTCCGGCGATTCTGTAAACAGCCATCAACCTGGTACTCATAATGTCAGAAGTCAAGTCAGTGGGAAGTGACTATAATTGAAACTGATCAAATTAGCGGCTAGGGTTATGTCAGTGACATTACATAACAGCATCAAGTACATAAGTGAAGCTGTTATTAAGTTTGAAGTCATTATGTCTACGTGTCTGTCTAAGTCTGGTCTACACACATCCCCTATTTGATATGTAAATATTTGTTATCGCGTAGTGTATGTAAACAATGTAATGTCAATGAATTACAATGTAAATTTAGCATTATTTATGTTCTTCATATAAGTAATGATTTTTCTGCATCATGCAAGTTTAAATGAAGTTCAATTATTGTATATTTATCGTGTTCACGCATCCTATATTTAATCTGTAAATATTGTTATCGCGTATGTACAATGTAAGGTAAATAAATTACAATTATATACATTTAGCATATTCATGTTCTTCATGAGTCTGCATCATGCACATTAAATTAAGTACCATGAATTGGATTGAATTTAATTATTTGTAGAATCATCGTTAACAGTTAGGCTACTACTGGGACATGTGTTCAAGCTTACTGAAACTAATGTTAAAAACTGGCTCGCATACTGGCTCGCATACTGGCTCGCATACTGGGATTATATTACGTACAAAGATGTCAGAACTGTTCTTCTGGTCTTAAAGATGCGCCGCCGTCGGCAAGTGCGTGTGAGTGTATTGATAGGTGCTATGTAGGCATTGTTAGACAGTGTAAGACTGGCTTTAATGTAGCACGTGACTAACACCCTGGTGTCTCATGATGCTGCATAGAAACGGAACGTCGTTTGTCGTCTATGAGAAAGCTCCCACTTCAAGCAAGGACAGTTTCACTAATTACAGCTAGCCCAGAGCTGGCGGGTCAGCGAAGAGTACTTGCAACATTGACATGCCTGATCATGCCTCATGATCACTGGATCATGATCATTCCTAGTGATCATTGGATCAGAGCGTCTAGCAATAGCTCCGAGATGTGGGTAGGCTTTCAGTGCTGAGTACCAAACAGATAGACTCTCGCTTGGTAGATGGGGCATTTACAGCGATTACGAATAGTGATTACTAGAACTGCAAGACCTTTGGGACTCCGGCATATACTTCACAATCAACGTCAGGTCGTATATTCTGCTAGCCATCTACTAGAACTTCCAATTAACATAGATCTGTCGTTGTGCCTTGAGACAACCCAGTCTCATTTGAATACGATAGTGTAAAGTGAGAAACTTAATACTCAATGTGAAGTCTAACTGGACTGTGTCGAGTTTGACAGCTATGTAGTTATAATCAAATTATACAAGCCATAAAAAAGCTGATACGATTTAGGTAGTTGGTTTGCTTGAAAGAAATTGACAGATTAGTTGTGTTCGGTACGATGCGTCTTAAAACAAAATCTATCAGTAACTGTGCAACCAAAATAGAATGATGGCATTCGCAAAGTCCTATTAACTCATGAAATGAAGTTGGCTCTATTGTTTAGAACTTCATACGAATGCAGTTATTAAATTGTGGACAGTATTTTCTTGTGTAACGTTGTTTCATGCCTATGAAGCAACATGCCTGATCACTTGATCTTGTCCCTGATATTCCTCCGTCATCACCCTGCTTATGACATACCTCTTCACTCTGTTAAAGGAGTAATGCTTTACCAACTTATACTGAGTTTGAGAGGATGTTCTGATGCATGGAAGCACTGTGGGACTGTTCCACGCCAATAACACATACACACGGAGGTATTGGGCATTCATTTCAGAATATTGGCGATGCAGTCCACCAATACCTTCTAGTATACAACTAATCTTTAAATGTATCTAAAACAATAATAATAACGGAACTGATTTCAAATACAGTAACTCAAATCTCGTAAATGTTCTCTATTTCGTGCTGGTTATTATAATGGTAATTTAACGCCATGTCCATCATTCATTATGTGGTCTGTACTTAGAGGGAGGACGACCTAACGCAACAGCTACAGCGGTCACCACGGCATGCAGTATGTTGATAATACACCACAACTGCATCCGCATATTGGACTAATTTACAATTCATAATTTCCTCCGGGAAATGAGATGAAATGAATAAAACAGCTCGTTCCTAATTAACTTATTCATGTTCCTTGCATGGGGTCTCCATCGTCATTACTTTTAATTCGGCGAACTACGACACCTTTGCGAGACGGGACACAAGTCCAATCCCGCAGCACTCATTCATTCATTCTTGTTGGCATTGATACACAGAATTGTAAAGCATAGAAACGTCCATGATTAAGTTTTAAAAGCGCTAACAAACGTCCACCTTCATTTGTCGATATATTCCAACCATCAATTACATTACCATAATGGTACGCCATGGATGGGTAAGAAGTCGAGTGGCCGACTTGGAACATTCACGTGTATCATAAGAGCATAGAGCGTGCTAGATAGAAACTTTATAAGCTCTTAAGAGGTATCCGTGGTAGATGACCTATAACACACCGGTAAAGTACGGCAATGTGACCCGTGTCATCTTCTCTGAAAGTTTTCTGGATATCACGGATCTAAATGTCGACACTGTACCTACTCTCCGAGAACGGATGTCTGTACACTTGATTAACTGTGATCTCAAATATTAATTGGATATGCGGGAAACATAAACTAAGTTAACTATTGCATTCACTTTGGCACTTTCCAAACATCTGACATTATATGAGAAGGCCGTTTCCAAATACTAGTATATAGCTTTCACTTACTTTGAAAGCTGTCTCAGTTTTCATTAATATCGAAAGACTCAAAGGTCTATCACTCTTCCTCTATTTACAAGGTACCTATGGTGTAGTAGCTGGTAGTATGACAACGTGCCATGAAGTCGTTTCTTTCGGACGTTTCTGATGGTATTAATTCATCGCCGGTTGACTTGAGCTATCAGCTTTATGAAGTATCTGAACTATACTTGACGTCAGAATGAGAACAATATTTATTTCCAACCTATAAAATATATACAAATTATTAGTTCGGAAGCTGAGGTTACGCCATCATTCCGAACAGTTCGGCTGTCTCCGTGACGTGACCACCAGGCCAGAGTTCCACCCTTGAGATGTTTCTAGAGAATGTTGTGAATGATTGACGGGGACATGCCATGGGTAATTCGAATTGGGACCCAGACATGTCCGGTTCAAACGTTCTATATTCGGAACTACAGCTAACTCTATATTGTTACAACGCTAAATAACGCGTACAGTAAATACATATTTTCTTTCATAAGAAAAGGTTGCCATCCTCTATTGCAAACTGATCTGGCCCCCGTTGAACGACGCTCTTGTAGCGCTACAATAGTTGTAACTGGGCTCCCGCCACAATAAAAAGCGTTGACAGTACAATAGTTGTATCCTACAAGAGCGTCGTGCAACGTGGGCCAGTACTCATTTTATAATTGTAAGTTTACTTTGCCGAATGTCACTGAAATGAATAATTCATTAAAATCGTCCCGTGACGCTGTCCTATTGGTTATACGTACCATTAATACATTAATACATGTTAAAAGGCGAGGATACACCTCGGCGTGTTGTTTGTGATGAAGACATCACATTTGCTTGATTGTGTGGACTTATCAGCGCCAGAGATTTTAATCTTCACCAAATCTCAAACGTGTATTTACTGAGGTCCCTGGTCATCAAATGTTATCATTTCTAAAGGCAATTTGTCTCTATGGCAGGTTTTAAATTAATCACTCACGGTATCAAGCGATGAAATCATATGCATATTTTAACTATTCATCTAGGATTTTACATCTTGTGCAATATTTTAACTGAGAGACAGAGAGAGAGCGCGCACGCGCGATAGAGAGAGAGAGAGAGGGAGAGAGAGAGAGCAAACCCAGTCAGTCACTCACTCAATAGTCCTATTGGAAGATTAGAAGTCTGTCTAACTGATACTTTCGCCACAAAGTGGTTTACGCTGGACCTATTAATTTACTTCAGCTACCCTCGGCTAAGTCGTAATTTATTGTGCCTCAAATACAGAGATGCTGTTCACGTAAATATACCGAGATTATGGCCACAGATAAATGTGGTGTCTTTCCCTAAGCCGGTAGTAAAACTGACCCGCAGTTGTAAGATCACTCATGTATACTGATCTGAGACTCTTCCACATCTGCATGTACTCTCTTGATATATAGGTTATCAAAGAGGACCTCTGTTTTGATCAATACCGGGGTATTCTGAGTAAAGGCGTCACTGAACTCTTAACTACAGCTAGAGGATATGGTACCATCAGAAATGTAGCTAAACGAAGATGCATGGATATGCACTTTGATTTATCTGTCATAGAATTCGTATAGGAGCTTGTTATGATTCAAGTACAGTTGCACCGGAAGTAAGACATTGTGTAGATATAGTTAGATTCTATTCATGGAGAACACGTATTCCTCAGCTTTACCCGTCTGTTAGAAACATATAGTTTTTTTTAAATAGTTCTTTTTTAGTATTTATTTAAATATTATTCAGGGTAGATCTAGATTCACTGAATGGTTAAAATGATAAATAAATCAAACATAATTACTGGCTATTTGAATACGTATTCGGAAACATAAGTATGGCAACATAAAAATGGCAACATATAGAAATAATTAATAAGGAAAACAGCAACACGAACGAGTGCAAAATAATGAGTAATAAACAGTAATTCGTCCACAGCTAAAGTTGTTACATATTTACAAAGCAGCTTGAAGGAGTCTGGAGAAGCTTAGCTCACGTACATGTTTGACAGTGATCATTTACGATCTAACGCCACTAAGTGCTCACATACCTCGATCTAATGCCACCACAACATGCCCCTAACTGTGTTTAAGATTGTACACTTGTAGCAAACAATGGACAGAGATAATTGACTTAATCGCCGCGTTAATTACCTCGGTACTTTCAGATGCAGTACCTATGCGAGAAGTAGATTCACGTGACGAAATCGATACTTCCCCCTGAGTAGAACTTCGTATGATTCGTTACCTTCAGAGAGCTGCAGCGGGAGTCACGTTACTGTTCCTCATTCGTGTATAACGAAAAACATGTATACTATTACCACAGACCATATTGTCAGGTGGCATCTTCCTAACAGAGCGACAACCTTACAGTCCTTCAACTCTCTCAATGCTGAAGGCAACCGGAGATGCCCAAAGGAGCTGTGTCTGTGCCTAATCCAACAGGGAATGAATTAAAACGGCAACCTGCAATATTTCTGAAGGTCATCAATCAAGACTAGTTTTATAGTATAATCTCATCAAGATTTACATAAAATAATTTAGTATTTGCCTATGAAGTTGAATATTCAGCAATTGCGTTATAATGAGGATGTTAACATGAATCATATTCCGTGTACTAAATGTAATCTTAATCAAGTTGAAGACGAATATAATTGTCTTTTAGTGTGTCCATTTTATTAAATCAATAACAAATGAAGCCCTTTCTGCACTAAAGTCTCTGTCAATCTTCCTTAAAATAAATTTACCAATGTAAAACGTGTGAAATAAATGTGTTCACGTGCATGTGTACTCTGCGTAATAAGGCCTGCAATTCCGAAATAAATATCGTCTTGTCTTCTCTTGTCTTGTCCTTGTCATTCAGCAAGCTACAGAAACATAGTTTCATATTGAAAAGCTACACATAGTCGTCCTGAAACATGTGTCTATAATTGGTTCCTTGAAGCGTGCTATAGTATTTTGGTTGCGTGCTAACGTTGCTAATAAAACTAAGTTCCTTGACAAGGAACAACGACTCAACAATGGACGTGTTCTTCAGAATAACATCACCTAAAGGTTGTTGGCTTTTCATTTTGACATATAAAATATAATAGTCCTGGGTATCGTTTCCCGAAGCTCTCGTATCCACTAAGAGACCATAGCGCTCTCTTTGCCGATAGCAAATACACTGCTAAGAGAGTGCTATGGTCTCTTAGCGGATAAGAGAGCTTCGAGAAAGGATCCCCGGGGAAATCTTTTCATGAAACCATCGTGTAGTTATTTTCCATAAGGC
>JAVCKZ010051566.1:0-17568 GCA_034780755.1 Lepetodrilus elevatus
TGTGTGTGTGTGTGTGTGTGTGTGTGTGTGTGTGTGTGTGTGTGTGTGTGTGTGTGTGTGTGTGTGCATGTGCGTGTTTGAGAGAGAGATAAATATTGAGAGAGAGAGAGAGAAATAGAGTGTATCAAAATTCTAACAAAATGAAGTCTCTTACATTAGAGCATTAACAGTTATAATGGTTGTAAATTCAGAACAGCAGATATAGACACTACTGTACAATATATTTGCATACAAAATTGCAATATAAGTACAATCATGTTCATTACAATGTTCTAATATACATGAATGTCAGATAAGGGAATAATAACTACCATACCAAAGTGTTGTATTCTTTAACCTTCTTTGAGTTGAAGGCAACCAGCAATGCCATATAGAGCAATAGTTGACACCCAATACACCTAGATCTAAAAATTCCGAAGTTTTTTTTGAATATGACTCCATGCTGAACTCAATGTGTTGTATACAAATCCCCACAACAAATTTGGCCTTGGCTGAAATTGTCTGCAAAAAGCTTTGTAATGTCTGGGCCTGGAAGTGTTCAGAAGATGCACTATTGGGAAAATATTGAAAGTGAGCAGCATTTAGCAACAAGATTTTCCTGAAAGACAACAATTGATGTGACAGTGTTGAAAATTCAGGAGTAAAATCACCAGTCAGTGTGCATGTAATTCAGCATCACAGAGAAACACCATGTCGTTTCCTCTCTCAGATCTGGTCTAAAGTATGGGTTTTCGGGACATTTTCTCTCGGATTGTCACAATTTATCTCAAACAAGAGGTTTTACAGGAGCCGAGTCAGGCAAGAGAGCAGACCAATAAACGGCTACCTAAATCTGGAGTGTGAAAACATGCTAGCAACTCAATGAAAGTGCCGCCGACATCTCCTGCTGAAGATAAAGGTAACGGGCCTGGGTAATTGGCAGCATGACATTGGGCTTTTAGCTTGTTTATAGGCAGTCTGGCAACGGCTGTGCTGTAACCACATGGATTGATTGTCAGCAGGAGAAGAAGACTCCAACAAATACATTGAAACTGATATCTCTAGGACATCCTTCTTTGCACTTCCTCTCCTATCTGTCTCTCGGTCCTCACTCAGACACTGTGATATGATGTAATTATTCCAGGAGGTTATATCCGGTTGCCGTGATGATGAGATATGGCTGTGTCTGATGACAGGTAAATGAAGTGGAATCAGACAAGATGAGCTGTGATCTGAAGGACAGGAGAAGAAAGTGTTTAATCGGGAAGATTTATTCCTTAAACTTTCAAATAAATCACTCCATGATGAGTCCTTGTTTGTACCCTGGACCTTTATCTGGTTATCCGTAGACTCCAAATATAATCAGACATTTCCAATCAGAACTTGGCTGATGTTCTTCACCCTTGTCATTTGGACAGATTTATGGTAGACTGTAGATAAGTTTGAGTTAGACTAGAAATGTCATCCCTTGTATGCAATCTACGTATCTTGGACAATTTTGACCTATCTTGGACAATCCTGACAATGTCAAGATATGAACAACTATGACTGCATCTCAAACAGAGAACTCATTCCCTTCAAAAACAGCCAGATCAACAGAAATGACTGCCGTAGTTTTATCAATAAAAATGAAAAAAAAAATCTAAATTCATCTGACAGATCAATTATGACTGTGACGATCTGAGGTCATACCAATGTAGGAGTTAACGATGCATGATTTCGATTCTCTGAAGTGAGATAACTTATTCCTTTTGATCCGTTGCTGGTTGCGGCTCGACTCTTAATTGATAGCATGGAGATGGTCCTCCAAATGTCAGCAAGACAGAGACAGGGACAGAACAGAGGGCCGGAGCTACGAGTTCCTAATACCAGTGTGGGTCCTCTGCTGACAATTAAAGCCAGTTATTGACAGTGATACTTGGCATGAATTCAATCATCAAACGACCCACTTTGTAGCATAATAAAATTCTGTCCATCAGTTCTAACAGTAATGACCCCTTGCCGTTGCCAAGAATGACCATTGGAACAGGAATAGGTTCCTTGAAGGAAATTGTGGATAAACACTCCATTGCTTCTTCACCCAGAAAGAACTCGTCAGCTTTTGAAACATACTTTATGCTTGTTTTCCTTCTGATCCTAATGCCTATTGATCCATCTACATCTGAATAATCCAGCTGGACTACTCTCACTAGGTCAGTCTACTCAATTACCATCAAGTTAAATACAGACCAGAATCAAAGAAGAACCCATCAAGTAGTTCCATTAAACAGATGGTGCTGTCGTGAATTACAGTTATAGACCAGTGTACAATTTGGACTTCAAGAACGTTCCCGGAAGAAAAGACACACTAATTAAAGAACTGTGAACCTTTTATTATTTAACCAAACCTTTCAACAAAGATTTTGCCAGACAAGCCCTGGCAAATATTGACAAGTAAATTACCATTACATTTATATTGACAGCGAGTTGTTTGTCGGTTAATGACACAAAACACAGCACGTGTGTACAATCACTCGCCTTAGCTAGTATAGGACGTAGTCGATGTCAGTCTTCTAGGCAGTAATCACCAACAACATTCAGAGAACAAACACCTCCAGTAAAGTATGCATTACGTCTCCCACGGAAACATCACATTATTACAATTTAATACCAAAGGTGTACTACTGAATGCAAACATGTATTATCAAACTTCTCAACCATATCACTGTTGAATAATGAATTCCATGTAAGCATTCAGCTCTTGTTAAGAACAAATTGTGAGAATGTACACAATGACCACCAACGATGGAATTCAAATCCCACATCAGAAATCATACATTGCTTCGGTGCATACTGGAAACAAAGCATGCACACTGGTAAGTGTTCCTTGAGGGAGAGGACAAACAATGGACTACATAGTAGGGACAAACAATGGACTATATAGTAGGGACAAACAAAGGACTATATAGTAGGGAATGGTGGTCTATGGCAAAATTGAGTAAGTCTACATTAACTGGTTGTCTGTAGTGGCGCCAAGATGTCTATTACAGTGCCAAGTGGTTGTCTATAGCAGCATTTGTTGGTCATATCCAACTGGTTGTCTAACAGCACAAAGTTCTTCTCTACATCAGCACATGTAGCTAGTCTATAGCAGCATTAAGTGGTTGTCAATATGAATACCAAGAGGTAGTCTACAGTAGCATCAACTGATTGTCCACATCACACCAATTGGTTGTTCAGTAGCATAAACTGGTTGTCTACATAGCATCAGCTAGTGGTTAACTATATCAGCACCATGGTTTTCGCTAACACCACCTGTCTGTCTACCTATTATGGTTATATACATCCACATATAATGGTAGTCTATTATGACGTCAACTGGTTGTAGACAGCCACACATAAGCGGTGTCTATTCTATTGTGACATCAACTGGTTGTCTGTAGCCACGCTGACTGACAGTCACACCACAGAGAGCCGCAGTCACATAAACCATATCACTGTGCAATGCTCCTGAGTATGGCTGCATGTCAGAGAAAGTAATATGTTGTCCACAACGGTATCATTTAGACAGCACTAGTCCTCAGTGGACCCAATCTGCGGCATGTCTGAGTCCATTGGAGCCACACAACAATTGGAAGCACTAAATAGGCCTTGAGTTTGTATTATCAAATTATCGAAACACGCACTACAATATTTTGATGCAAATTTAATAATATAAATGCATGATGCTACTTTAGACAATTTGGGATTTTATTTATTTTCTTTGTATTAATACACTTGTTTGAATTTTTTATATTTTATTTAAAGATATTGATAATGGCAGGCATTTTTATTGACTTGATATTCTCTCTCTCTATCTCCCCCTCTCTCTTGCACCTCTCTCTCTCTCTTTCTCTCGCCTCCCCCCTTCCTACACACTGAGATAAACTCCAATCCACCACTCCCCTCAACCTATTACATGCGTGTAAAAGGAATAAAATGAATAATGTAAATCATGAAATGAATGCAAGCAGAATATTAATGCGAAAAATGCAACCCTGGTATTGTCGCATTTAATTGCTGCACATTAAAGGTAAGACCAGGGAACAAACATGAATGGAGACATGACCTTTCGCATTGTATTGGTGTTGCATTTACGTCTAAAATCTAGAGGTTGCATTAAATTAGTGACGCATTCATTTCGTGATTTACAGTATTATAAAAGGATTAGATACAGGAGCACCAGATGAGGTTGTCGTAATCAGAGACCAGAGGACTAATAGTACATGCAAGTTATAAGTGCACTTTCAGGAGTTTCTTCATTAATATATCTCCTTTATTACCAGACTTGCTGGATGTGAGGGGCATACTACAGTTGTGACACAAGGGGCATATTACAGCTGTGACACAAGGGGCATACTACAGCTGTGACACAAGGGGCATACTACAGCGGTGACACAAGTCTGATGAGGGGCATACTGCAGCGGTGACACCTCCTTCTGCTGGTCTTCTCAAAATACACACACACATCGCGATGCCGACGTTACGGGACACGTATAATATCCATCATGACAACATTACCATAGCCGCCTGTGGCTGCCAACTACCAGCATCATCAGAGCTTCTATCCACAAATAACCAGCAATAGATTACCTACCCTCAGTTTATCATCAGCGTTACAACCTCACAGTTATTGTCAGGAGCGATAACATCACATGGCGCTCGGAAGTCATTATGGACTAGCTGGGGTTCGAGGGTTAGGGAGAGATCATTGTAACTCCCATATTGATTGCTCATGATTATATCTGAATATTCTCTTGGCATGACTAAAAACACTTTAAAGAAATAAATGTAAAAAATAATATTTATGGGAACTCCTTGAAATCCATTATGGAAGAAGGTAAGGTGGTAATAAATCAGGTCTTACACATTTATTTACTATTTTTTCTAATTTGCTTTCGAGAAATTTAGTGGAATGAATACATTTCTCATTAATACACATCGCCCATTGATGTTGTGGAACAAAGGGCATGCATAATACGCGTGTATCTGGTCGGCGTCACCATTAGTAAACAGCCTTAGTCTGACATCAGGTCAAGGATAGCGCCATCCCATCGATTTCCTCCAATATTCCACAAACATTCCCCCTATCGATCTTCGAGAATGATACAATGATTCCACTCTCTTTCATTAAAGCTTGGGCAAGGTTATAGGACATCGTTGTCTATTCCTTACAAAGATGGAACTGAGTATCACGGCAATAAGAACCAGTCCTGTGTCTGTCGTGACTAAAGTACTACTGGTTCGCACCGGCCCAACCGTAGCCAGCATCACAGCAACAACACCAGCAACACACAGCAGCAATAGCATCAGCAACAGCAGCAGCAACAACAACAGCAACAGCAACAGTTACAGCAGCAACAGTAGAAGAGGGTCCCGGAGGAGTGGTCTGAACACACAGAAGTTAATGCGGACACAACAGGGGAAATATGCAGATTAACGTTTAAGCCGCGGCTATTCATTGACGTATTCATTAACCTCCTGAGATTCCCTAATCCCTGGTCGTCA
The DNA here is from genome assembly GCA_034780755.1 of Lepetodrilus elevatus. Classification (NCBI taxonomy): domain Eukaryota; kingdom Metazoa; phylum Mollusca; class Gastropoda; order Lepetellida; family Lepetodrilidae; genus Lepetodrilus; species Lepetodrilus elevatus. The sequence goes on from JAVCKZ010051566.1 coordinate 5,506, forward strand.
CTTTGTACGGGGCCAGCATTCACACGCCTCGTTCTCTATTATGCATCCACAAATGACCATCCCCTCCGGAGTTCTCCATACAATGGACACCAGTAAAAGTCCATCCATGTCCTCTGTTTATAGTTTGGCTTTCCTCATTCAACAAGGACATCTTCATGAATCAATTATGTTTCTTGGTCTCCCTGTTTATCTGAGACTAGATGTTGGTTCAATTATTGCATGCATGTCCATGTTTTTCTAAGCCTAGGTGTTGGTTCCATTATTGCATGTACAGTGTCCATGTTTACCTGAGACTAGACGTTGGTTCAATTATTGTATGTCTGAAATCTAGGCTACTTCAAAGATGGTGTCCTTGGAACTTTCTACAATGGAATGGAGTAGACTGGCTAGAAGACCGTACATCTATAGATAGGTCAATGAGACTTTCAAAATCCTCTACATTACAATTATTGATGGTGGTCTAGTCAGATTCAAGACATCCGTTTCAATCAATCTAAAACTTACTACCACTTTGCCATAAACTTGATATAAGATAAAGAAGAAAAACAATTTAAGAAAAAACAAATGAAAAAAGTAATATTGAATATAGAAAATAAAAGAGAAAAGAAATGAAGAAAATGGAAGAAAAGAGAATAATGAAGAAAAGAAATCATTGGTGAATGGATAGATTACAATAGGATGATTGATCCTCTTTGAACACATCTGAGGCCACAGCCTTGTATGGCAGGCAGCTCTGGTGACAAGTACATTACTGGAGGAAGAAAGCTTCAATAACAGAGTCGTTCCTGGAGCTGGCAAATGTTTCAACAACGCAGAAAAACAACTGTTATCAGATTATAACATTATGCTTCTGTTATCACTACGTAAATATTTAGAAAGCAATGAATCAATGATGCATAAGCTCCCAAAATAGACCAGATTTTTGGGGGTCTATTATTATTTTACGGGAATTTGCAATCTATCAAGGGAGTACATTTACATATTGCGTTTAGAAAAACAAGTTTAAATGATAAAACTTATATACATACCATGTTGTGCCTACTTCAACTATTGATAATCAAATTGCAACAAAAACATGTTTCATTCACATGTATTACAATCTCGTTAAATGCCACTATTAAATTTTATTCTTGAACATTTACAACATCGCATCATTGGGGTTTTAAATTTTAGCTTTAAGTTTTTTTACACTGCAAAAATCCACCAGCATAATAGCTTTGACATTTGAGGATTAACAATATGTAATGCAGTTGGTGTCTGAGCCAAAACACATGGGAAATCGTACCAAATTGAACATGACAAGTTGCAGATCATGGTAATACATTTCTACAGGAAAACAATAGCTACTGATCAATAGAAGACACATGCAAATTGTCCAGAATGTACCTCTGGTGCTATAGCAAAGCCCGCATGAACAGTTTTTCGTCTGGTTTAGACAATTTTCTTCCCAGTTATGGTGTTTGATGGCAAAATAAAAGAAACAATTCTTTGATGCATTTCATTGTAAAATGTTATTACAGACCTCATTGTAATAAAATGAAGCTTGTCTGGAACAGAAATTACTTATAATGTGGATAATCTACATTATATATTCATCACATACAAGATTGTACAATATCTGACTGCTCTCTATATATAGTTTGATTACAGGAAATAGAGTTCTGCACCATTTGTGTTTTTCTTCTTTTTTTTCAATAAATATAATTCTATTTTAAAACAGAAAATAAAATCTTTGTTTTTTTTACTTGATTTTTTTGTTTAGTCTAACATACAACTATTGTACAATATTACCCCCAATTTGTAAAAGTCGGTCAACATATATTAACGTATGATAATAATATTTGCATATATCTTATGATACCCGAACATGATACTGGAATACTTATTAGATTACTGGTAAAGGCAATAACTGTATTGAATACAGGCAAACTAATTGTATTACTTGTACATAGGTTAAGGACATTGTACTCTTATATGCAGGTAAACCGACTGGTACTGTTTCAATCTAGCTGTATTAATAGTAACTAGGTTACCTGAATTAATGGCATACAGTATGTTAACTGTGTTAATAACAACCAGATTGAAGTAACGTTATACAGGTATGCTAACTGGACAAACAATATTTACAGGTATATTAATGGATTCATTGCATAAAGGTATGCTATCTAGATTAATTGTATACAGGTATGTTAACTGGATTTACTGAGGTACAGATATGCTGACTCTTAATGGTATACAGGTATGCTAACTGAACTAATGGTATACAGTTATGCTAACTGGATTAACAGTATCTATATATGTTAACTGTTAATGACATACAGGTATGCTAACTAGATTAAATATATACAGGTTTGCTGACTGCATTACCAGGATACAGATATGCTAACTGTTAATGGTACACATGTATGCTAATTGGATTTAAGCTATACTAACAGGTATGTTAAATTAATTGCTAACTGGATTAATGGAGGTTTTACAGGTATGCTAAACTGTACTAATGGCATACAGGTGTGCTAACTATGCTAACAGCATTGCTAATCAGTATGCAGACATATGACAAATCACATTGCTTAAAGCCTAGGGATGGACATATTTATGTGACAAACAGTTTAAGTTCTCTTCTATCATGGGTAATTGACATCGGGAGCGACAATGAGTTTCAAATGAGGCACCGGCAGCCACTACAGGCGCGGCTATGGATGATTTGCATGTCTGCACTTCTGAAATGGAATGCACGGCCTGAAGCAGTCCATCACTTAGGGCCGCGGTCAATCCTGGGAGTTGTCTTAATGGAGGTCATTATTTCCATATCCCACTAACACGGCAATAACTGCTCCTTGGTTGGTATCTGAACTCCAATCTGTACTTCTAGGCACAGTTGCCTCGGAACGCAGTTCATACACATGTACCACGATTGTGTGGAAAAGCAATACAACGTGCAATGAATTGAGCCTCATCTGAATTATACACGAAGTACGCCAGAATAATGATGATATAATAATAATTCATTTCAAGTCACAATGGTGGTATTTCGTGGAAGGTGATTGCATGCTAACTAGTGAAATATGCGATTACTAAGTGCACGTTAATGTCGTATGCTTTCTGTGAAAAGAAAATTCAATAGGGTTTCGTGGTTTTTGATTATTTTCCGAAGGCTTGGCTTCACAAATCTGTCACTTCAATCTCTTAATAGTTATTCAACTGCTAACATTTGATACAAGATTTGTCACTGGTTTGGGGGTAATAATGGTCTTGCAATCGGAAAATGTAAAGTGCAGTCAGGCAAGACATTTCGCTTTGGTTTTCTGAGTGCAGTTGCGATAATCTGACTGAAATTTGGTTATTAAGGAAAGCTCATTTTACTCATAGTACTCCGGGAGTAAACCCCTAGTGATGATTGCAAAATAGATTAGAATCACAAATAAGTCGAAGGGGGGAGGGAGGGAGGGATAGGGTGAGAGAGGGGGGACCAGAGTGTTGATCTACATATAGAGAGAACACACCTTATCGTGGGCGCAACATCATGAATAGTAGCTCCCAGCTGCGTTGTAAAATTCTGATTGGATATGCACAGCTTTTATGGTTCTATCTACGGTGTCGGAGTGCTGCCCTGAACATGACAGACTCAATTTTGTCTGGAACTAAAAGCAGTCATCATCCTAATGTCTTTGAAAGTCTGGTACTTTGCAAAAACTGACGCCTGTTCCACAGAACAATAGTAGCGCAACGAAAGTCGTAACTCCTTAGCAACTCCATGCTAACGTACAGGGTATAATTTCTCGAAGCTCTCATATCTACAATGAGACCATAGCACTTTCATAAGTGTCAGATCACCATGTATTAGAGATCTCTACGAGAGGGCTTATGGTCTCGTAGTAGATACAAGAACTTCGAGAAACGATATCCAGGAGTTACGATGACCCTCGTAGAGCTGCAAATGTTCTGAGGAACGGTCCCCTGAGTTATAGTTATAGTTACATGTGTCAAATGGAACCAAATTTGGGTCAAAAGTATAATAGACCCCATTCTAACAGGTACTTCAGTGGTCATATTGTTAATGCTTACATATTATGGTAGACCGCAAACCTTGTTAATAATGGTCTAAGAATAGGGTAATATGTAGGGTAATAGTGTACCGTAGCACCAACATTATATACAAGATATGATAGACCCAATTTTGTCTTGGGAGTAATTGGCAATAATATTAAATTTTGTTGGTGTTACAGTACTGGAATGGTTTGGTTAATCATGATACATAATACAGAAGAAGGCTGAGATTTGACATGTTTGACAAGGTCAAAGCATGAATAACAAGCAATGAGAAAATTCAGTCAATTTACTTTATTGTCATCATGCGTAATCAGCTGGTAATCACTGGGAGTCAATTCCGCTCCGCTACAGTAATATATGGCACCCAGGGGGAAACGGTGAGGTCTTAGTCAGGAGAGAGTGTGTCTATTGTGACATCTCCTACATAAAGGTAGTGATGCGCAGTGAAAAACAAGGTCACGGCCAAGGTCTTAGTGTAGCCAATCACTGTTGGCATAGGTTGACACACCCATAGTTAAATACCACAATGATCTTAGTGTAGCCAATCACTGTTGGCATAGGTTGACACACCCATAGTTAAATACCACAATAATCCCCATAGTGGAACAATATAGCATAGGTAGGTTACTTACAATGCCTTGCTGTATACTAGTATACAGTAATAGTAAGTCAGGTAGATTGAGAGTTTTCAATGGATATACATGGTAATGACTTAACCTTAGGCAACGTTCATGTATTGTAGTGGAATACGTCGTCAAGCATGATTGAGCTTGGAATAGTATTTGGATATGGTGGCAAATTTTTGGCCCCAATGAAAATCAAGATAGTATCTAGAGTTATAAATAGATCTATACAGAAAGTAACAATATATGAAAGTGGAAATGTTTTACTGGTACATAATTCCACAAATACGAATGGAGTAGCACCACATGCTCCACAAGCATCAAAGACTATCAGTCCGAGTTGCTTCCAAATTACTTATTTCCCCTAGGACCTGTGGACAATTCAACCAAATATCCCGAGGACTCGTTTAATGGATGTTTATGTCCACGGGATGAAATGCTTCCTTTGTTATTATTAACTGTTAATTTGAGTCCACAATCATGCAACCTCTCCGTGCAAATTTATCAACGTATGGTACTTTTTTTCTTCCAATAAATGAGCCAATCTGGACACTGACTAAAGATCAAACATGCGCAGTTCCGCCATTGTCCTCAATCAGATGGGCATCATTAGTGAGCGTCAAGCCCATCTAGCAAGCAAAATGCCCAATAATTTGGCCTGATGTCCCATGAAGGTTCCTTTGTTTGCTGTCCTGAGTTTCCATCTTCTGGCTAAATGGGAATTCTCCGTATCATGGAATTGTGGCTGACAAGAGGGAGGAGATGTTGGAATGGCATGAAAACCTGATTACGTCTTAATGCACTTGAAAACATCATCAAAGGTGGAGTGTTTTTTTCTGGACTGACTACCATTATCAAAATGACTGGATGTCTAGACTTGGCGTAGGTTTCAAAGACAGGCTTCTCTGAGAGGATGTATCCTATCCTGGTTCTTACATCGCCTTGATAGGAAGGGACAATGTTTCGATGAAAGAAGATTATTTTCCTCATGGAGTGAAAAAAAAATTCCAGACTGAAACCGTGTAGCAGTGTTAACACTCTCATTGCCAGATTAGTCACAATTGACTGTTCAATGGAGCATAACTTTTTTACTTCATCTGGTAATGGGTTAATGGACAATGATAGAGCGATACTGCCAGTTAACCCCCTCAATGATGGATTGATCAGATTCACAACTGTATTAGACATCTCCATTTGTGGAAAGTAAGGGAAAGTTTAAGTAATGTGTTGTACCAGTAAAACAAATACTTGGCATGTAACTGAAAATGAATAGCTGGCTGAATTGGGCTACTTTCAAGACGTATTTCACTATCAACTGTAATATTTTTCTTTTATCTTATTATCCACATATTGTTAAAATGTATAAGCACATAATTTAATAATAACTTGTGTATCCTTATGTTAGCAATTTAAGGAATATGTACTGAAAAATGTTATATTTCCATACTTTCCAGGGAGTCAAAAATGATAATTGGTGTATACCCCACTCTGAAAACACTTGCTCTTTCAAGATGGACTATACTACACTGCTACCATTGAGACTAAGCTACAGCACTGCTGCCATTGAGACTAAGCTACAGCACTGCTGCCATTGAGACTAAGCTACATCACTGCTGCCATTGAGACTAAGCTACAGCACTGCTGCCATCGAGACTAAGCTACAGCACTGCTGCCATTGGGACTAAGCTACAGCACTGCCACTGAAAGACTAAACCAAAAACAAGGTAAATTTCATGGAACAGCAGAGCGGAGACAAGCGTAACAAATTATTAATCAATGTTGGAGTTAAATGTATTTACATATCCATTCGTCATGCCACTGATGACAGTCATCACGGTATCGCTTGACACAATGATAACTTGCTGTAATGACTTGATGAACGAGTCTGGTTCATATCAGGTGAGGAAATCAATCGTGTATTGTTCTTTCCCAATCTACTCAGATCATCATCTGTTCGGTGCGATCTCCTCATCCTTGTCAATCGTCCCGGCGTCGGATCAATCCGTGACGAAGAGCATTATACTTTGTGGTCCGTCACAATAGCAGGTATTGTTCTTATAACCATCCACTTAGTAGGACAACAGTCTTACTCAATCACCTTCAGCTTAGAGTAAATTGTCCTTATGACAAAGTAGCCAGGTTGCCACGACCATGACAAATTATGGTCTAAATGCATGGCATGTGATCCGATTAATACCATAGTTGTTGTGTACCAGCATCAGTGTGGTGTACCAGCATTGGATTAATCACTGCAGCAATGAGAGGACGGGCAGAACACTCACAATGCCGTGTCATGTCGACGGGATCGGTATTGTAGCAGAACCGCCGAGAAGATGAGCTCTATTTAGGTAGAGTCAGGTGACACGTTCATAGACGCCCAGACAGTTATTTCACTATTAACCACGGATAGTTTCACAAAGGACTCAATTATCCTTTGGCTACTTAATGACACGAAAATAGCAACGAGAAGGTTCTACTCAGGCATAAGGTGATTATATGAACTTCTGGACACCGACTGAAGTCTCAGTTAAGAAAGCCTGCTCCTGATTCCTGTATCTGTGCTTATGGATCCACTATTCTATTATTACAGGAATCAGATTGTTCCACCATTCAATTGTTATGGGAATAAAGTGGTCCACTATTCTAATTGGTATAGGAATAAAATATTGACCCACTATTCTATTGTTGGAGGAATAAAATTATCTACTATTCTATAATAATATGAATAAACCATGGGGTCCAGTATTCCATTGTCAGAGGAATAAATATGAGTTCATAATTCTATTGGTATATGAAGAAGACATGTGTCTACTATTCTATTGTTATAGGAATAAAACATGGGTCCAACATTCTATTGTTATAGGAACATAACAGGACCATTATTATATCATTATAGGAATAATACAATCAGAAAGCAAAGGGCAAATGCTACCATCTTATTGTCAACATTCCATTGGCAACGTGATATACTTTAACCCTTTAACAGTGCTGAATTATACACTCACTGCTACATAAAGTAGCACGTACAGCAACTCTGGCTGCCTTCAGAATGTAGGGTTAAGTCTCTGCAGAGTTCAAACAAGATCTTGGTTTCATGGGACTATACAAAAATCAATGAAGCTAAAATTAAGAAAACTTTCAAAGATGTGCTGCAAATTGCATGTACTTGAAGCATGTTGTGCTTATGAACAGTAATATGAATATAATTTTCCTTGCAAACAGCCAGACACATCCTATTAAGTGTTAACTATGATTAATTCTACTTTAAGTGAATAATAATTGCATTATCATTGTTATTGATGCCTATACCTGCTTTGGAGCTGCAAAAAGTATGAAGAAAAGTTTGATAAAAGAACTTTGTATTTTTACTTTGATCTTTTTTTGATGATTCCCAGACCTTGGTACCTTACAAATGGCTTTCACTTGGAACTGATGCAAAATACCATATGCAGTACACTATTCCAGTATAATAACAACATGATTCCATTGAGAATACAACCGTAATTTGTAATGTTTCCTAATTTCTGGACTGATCCAGCAAGTTGTCATGGTCTCAGGTCATGAATACTTATTTCTACCAAATATCTTATAAAAAAATGAATGACATCGCACTTGAAATAGAAAAGAACCAAAAACAATTATAATATTCATTAGATACACACAATTTATTATCTACGCAAGCTAATTATTTATGGAAATTATATAAAACTAAAATATTTTGTCAGGTTTATTTTATTCTAAATCCTCATTAATTTTTCCTCATCATATTTGTGTTAAAATACCCAACTACTTATCATAAAATGTATGCGAAGCTATCTATGGAATCTAAGAAATATCGGAAACCAATTGAATAGAAAATTCACTAAAATGTATGGCACATAATTCATGAGTACCATTACTAATATTGAATCATGATGGTAAATAATTACTATTACTAACGTTGAGTCATGTTGATGGAAAAACCAACAACTAGTAATTATTTCTCTGATGAGGCTTCTGTTCGTGATAACCGCATAAATATTAGATAACGCCTTTAATCATTCTGATGCATTTCATTCATGTAACAGCAGTTCACTTTACAATACCAATATCATGCTGAAAGTCTGTCCTGGTGCATTGGTGTGGGTTGTCTTTGAAGTATGATGAGGACATGTTTGTTAGAAATGTCATCCACGGACCCAAGGGATGTGCCCGGGCTAAGGTCTAGTGCCTGCTAATTCTCTGCTCATAGCTGATTACACACACATCCCCAACTTCTAGGCATTGCTTCTTTAATACAAACAAGAGTTACGGCTGTGACCTGAGTGCCTCTTTAATTTTAGAACGAAGATTGTGATTGGGAAAATCTGGTCAAAGAAAAACATTAAGACCGTGTGGTCTTGTTCAGCGGTCTTGTTCCGAGACACCACGGTGCACCAGGACTGAGTCCGGTCTCGAAACAAAACCCTGCATTCCATCGTTCATCTTCACTCAAGTTTGAAACAAACCATTATTTGGTCTCCGAGGCTATCATTAAGCAATTTCGTGTTCTCCTGGAGATGAGGTGTTGAGAGTGGGGCCACTGCTATCAGGGAATAGCTTCATTCAACTGAAGCCCTCCACCATGATGTGATTAGGTTTGGAACAGTGGAAGCTTGGTCTCGACCAGAAGACTGCCCCGGGCAACCATTGCACCTCCTATTGTTCCTGGAACTCTTCAGCAGTCTTGAACCATCAAGCACTAATTTCAGAAATAATAACAATACTTTCTTCAATTTAAGAAATAATAGAACAGCTGTCAGTCCATATGGGCAGTGGTTTAAATATCCTTTGGTATTATCCCGATCCATAAGGGAACAATTACTATTATTTCATTGCCGTGATATCTGAAGATTAGTAACAATATGACAGGTGGAGATTTCATGTGGGGTAATTCCTTGTTAAAATCACAGCCATACTGCACTTAAGGAATCTCGCTGTCATTGGATGCCTTCAAGGTGGTGATTTTAACATAAATCGGAAGTCGATAACGGAAGTAACGGGCAGATGCTTTTATTTAGAATCCTAACCTAGTATCTGCTGCTGTCAATAGTGCAGGTCACCAACCCGGTTTATTTCTTAATGATCCACTAAGAAAAAGGTTATGAAGTCGAGAACTAACAACATGACAGCAGGTGTTCCAGCTATGTCAATATTTATAATCCTTCAAATTAAAGGACCAGGGTAGATTAATGATGCATGCATAGTGATCGGTAAAGTGCTGCTAGGATTAAGCTCTGGGCACACTCCGTCATGCAAGGTATTATCTAGGATCTTACTATTGACCTCAACCAACAGTTACTAGGCTAATCATTACCATTATGTGAACACAGTCTTAAATGACAAACGTTATATTGATTGGTTTATTTGCTTAACGTTTATTTTCAGGACATTGCTGTGTTCTACCTTTTGATGCCAACAAGGTAACTAAAATTACAATTTGCAACCCATTCAAAGGCAAACATAAATTCATATTACATTTAGTGAACAATATTATACAATCTTTATTAATTCAAATAATGTATGGTCACAATGCAATGATTAATTAAAAAACGTGATGAGTTACGTTACACATATTGTACTTTCTGATAATAATAGAGTACGATTGATTAACTTTTCCTGAGTAAATAATGTCCACGTATGTGTGTGCTCCAGGCTTATGGATAAAATATAGACCATTCATTTATCAATAATTAATTAATTAATTAATTAATTAACGTCATGACTGACCACAAACACCTAACCACGTATTCTAGAACACAAACAGGCCATACAGACAAGGACAATACCGCCAAGAACGTATTAATTTTGTTCATTGGATGCAATTTCCCTCCATCACGCGCTTCCTTCTCTAATTGAGAAATACTAATTTTGTCGGATGCACGATAATTCAATCCATCAAAGGTCAGACCTTGTCGTTGTCTTTGTTTATGTCCACAGTTCATTCACCAGACCCCATCCACTACCAAAAGCATTATGGAACAAAACATTGCGGTAATGTGACTACAGTGATATGACAGACTGTGATAATTCTTTGCAATAACTTAGGACCGTATTGAACGTTGCAGGTTCAAAGGTATCAACAGTTTATTCAACAAGGATCTAATCACAGAATTTTCTAGATTACCTTTTCCTTGGATCTATGAACCAAGCTAATCAGGATTGCTATACATAATCATTCTGTTGAAATTAGTAACTGCATGGACTGGCTGAAGACCTCAAGACCAATGAAGTCCTGTGGAAACATTGGTGGCTAGCTACATCTTACCAACCGGCAGTCATCCCTATAGACACAACCTTTACATGCTATCTCTGTGATGGTAATACAGTATTTTCTACATTCCCAATTCTTTGATTTTGATATGAAATCCAATTAAGACTTTATAGGAACATAATACGTCACCTAAAAGTATCTTAACACATTTACCACACAACCCAAACCCATAACACGTTAAAACAAGCAGCTTGTTGTAAAGATAAGGCAGAAATAAATAGCCACCATGACGGTTTAGAAGGCTACAAAATGTCCTTTTTATGCAGCATTGCTGGCATAAATATTATTCTTTCCCAATAAAAAAGTATGTAAGTGCTGTGTTAGTCTTTTTGTAGGAGGTCATAAGAAACTATTGTTTTCCTGCCGTAATGTACTGCAATAAAGGGTGCATAACATGGGGCTTATCAGACATTGGATCTTCGGATGCTCTGTGTGCTGCTATGATAACCATTAAGAGCCGGGCACAAACGGCAAACATGTAAGCTAGTTTACAAAGCGTTGGTAAAAGCCATGTAATTGATTTTCCAAATGAGATCATATTATAGAACAGGATTGTGTGTGGGTTATGATGTCCATAACTAAAACGTTCTATTGATAGAAATTTATCGCTCTTTGAATTGTGGCACTGATCACCTAAATGCCAAAAGTGATCTTAGGCATCACTAGTGATCACTAGACTGGATCAATATACAGTCATGCCGATTCATACTGGTATTTTCCACAATCATGTACAATACTCTGGTACAGGGTTATACTAGGTAGCGGCAGCCATTTTTTTCTTTCGATACGACACATTTTATTTTAATACATGTATGTAGTGCTTATGATTACAAACATAATAAAAAAAAAATTATGGAAATATGTTTAAAACTTTTTCAGATATGCCGTTTTGAAGTTCATTGTCAACGAGTAGGGCCATCTTTAAATGTTAATGGACCATTTTCAAACAGTCACTAAAATCACAAATACTTATATACAAGCCTCAGTGTCTCTGATTTAGTTAACTGTTATCAGGACACCCGGATAACAGATATATCCTGAAGGAATAATGATACGTTTGAAAATAGCACCAAGCCAAAATCTCTGAAAAACACATTT
>JAVCKZ010051577.1:0-17567 GCA_034780755.1 Lepetodrilus elevatus
GTTTTAATGACAGTAATTTTTCCGATTAATGTAAGGTTTCTATGTCTCCATTGTGATAGTAATCTATTAATATTTTCAATCTTTTTTTTGGTATTAATTACCCATAGGTCTGTAAGATCAACATTGAAAGTAATTCCTAATACATCAAAATTTCCTCTGCACCATTGAAGATTTAAGTCATGGCATAATTTAGTGCTACTGTTTGCCATACAGCCAAGCCATATTGCCTTAGTTTTGTCAGCATTTATTTTGAGACCTGACATCTCATAGAAAGATTGCAATGTTTGAATGGAAGCTTGTAGACTTTTATTAGAACCATCTAGATATAATTGGGTATCATCTGCATATTGACCAAGTTTTTGTTCTTTATTGTTAAGAAATATACCTTTAATATCAGGATTTGATCTAATCATTATTCCCAATATTTCTGCCACAAGAATGAAAAGATAAGGCGAGATAGGATCTCCCTGTCTACATCCTCGTTGCATGGGGAAAGAGGAAGATATATGACCATTTTGAATTACACAAGAAGAAGCATTTGATGTTAATATTTCTATCCATTTAATTATGTAGGGGCCAAAATTGTATTTATGCAAAATTTTGTATAGAAAGGTTTTTGAAACAGAATCAAAGGCTTTTTCAAAATCAATTAAAAGCAGGAGACCAGGCTTATTTTCTTTTCTAGTTTGAAAAATAATATCATAAAGGAGTCTAATGTTATCGCTGATACATCTACCAGAAATAAATCCAGTTTGGTCTCCACTAATAAGGATTTCATGAGTAAGTTTTAGTCTATTTGCAATGCAAGAACTAATAATTTTATAAAGACAGTTTAAAAGGGATATTGGGCGCCAGTTTTTTAGAAGTGTTTTTTCTTTGTTGGGTTTAGGAATACAAACAATAATTGCTTTATTCATAGTAGAAGTTTAGTATACTAAACTCCGATGTTAATCAAATGAGTTTATCCAGCACTTATAAATCATCCCTACTTCAGTAACTTGCCAACGGAAAATGTCTGTCAACTATTCAATACTCAATATATCAGTAATTAGTTAATTCAGATAGCAAAAACTTAGTCAGTCTTAGAAATATCTCAGAGACTGCCGTGATTCCAACAAAGTCCCGGGAATATATATTTCTTAATAAGGAATCGTGTTAGTTCCCACTGTAACATTCCATTGTACATATTTACTATTAGTACCAATCACTATTTGATATGTCAGTCATATTTTTTTAATGTCTCTAACACTCTGTATAAATAGAATGTAGGGCCTGGTAACGTACTATTAATTTATATATAAATGTAGATAACCTACGGACTGAAATATAAATTGTGTCGTTTTCTGCCTTATCATGATGTGGGTGACCACGTGACCTTGTAAGGAAAGATTATTCTTGACAGTTCAAAATTATCGAAGTCATAGAACAATGGTTTGGAACTGCATTTTGTTCACTTGTCTTACTTCCTGTCTATTATTTTCAGGTAGGATGTTCCATACAATTTGGCTATTACCTCAACTGTATAATGTGGGCCTAGTCAAAGATGTTGAACGCAATGACAATGTTTTTAGATTGCTTAATGATTTTTATTTTTATTCAAATATAAAACATGATCATTAAATATTCAAATATATTTCCTGCAACGTTTTTTTTATGTGGAGTAAGGTATAATACAGACTGTTGAATTATATATCTTATTTCTTACATGGGTTATTCAAGTTCCATATTCAAGTTCAAGAATTACAATTCTGAGACTGAAGTATATTACACTGAATACGGAATTAGCTATGTATTATGTCTACCTTTAAAATTAATGTTCTGTATCAATTTCATTGTCGTATTACTACAATAGAATATGTATAGATCAAAATTAATGTATGTGTAAAAATATATATATTATCAAAATAAAGTATGCGCTACACCTAACATACCTATTGATTAGTGTATTAATCTGTACAGTATATTATGTATATGTATCTATCTTGAATGTTGTGAGATTGCGATATATCTAAGATAAACCCTAGTGCCGCTCTTGTGTTATTGCAGTTGCATCTATATGTCCAAATGGATGGATTAAATATGATGACGACTGTTTTGCGCTGTTTCGAGATCAAGAGATTTGGAATAACTCAAAGGTGAACTTTCAAGGAAACTGTATATTTGTGAAATTGATCAACTAAATTTACTTTGCATATTTTGTTTGTTTGTTGTTGTTTTTGTTGTTGTTATTTTCATATTTACATTTACCAAAGATTTTGAATTATATGTGAATTATTAATTAAGTACATGTTAAAATCCTAATTATTGGTTTTACAGCCATTCTTAATTAAATTTGAACTTATTTATTTAAATGTTCTGAATATTTACAATTGCAGACATATTGTGAAGAATTTGGCGGCCATCTAGCACAGCTCACTACATCAACGAAAGCAAAATATGCGCGAGACTTTCTCAAATACATCGAACGTATGTATTATTTGGGAACGACATGACCTTGACGCACTTATTATTATTAGTAGTAGTAGTAGTAGTAGTAGTAGTAGTAGTAGTAGTAGTAGCAGTAGTAGTAGTAGTAGTAGTAGTAATAGTAGTAGTAGTAGTGGTGGTAGTAGTAATAGTAGTAGTAGTAGTAGTAGTCATAATCAATTTAATATCATCCTTTGTCTGTCAATACCAGCCGGTGCACGTATGTTTACTGCAACATTCAAGGCTGCGAGTGTTGCAGGTTTCCTTCTGACCTAAAATTGTAAGCCCTGATATAAGTGAAAGAATCTTGAAAGCGGCTTAAGAAAAGAAAAAATAATAATATTGCGAAATTCCTAGTTTACACTTCCTGAAATATGCATACGGTCCCCCGCAGATCCGTCCAGTGCGTGGATTGGGGGTCAGGACCAGCACCATGTCGGCACGTGGGCGTGGTCAGCTGAGGGAGGGAAGTTTGGAGACACGGAGTGGGCCCAGGGAGAACCCAGCCTGGGCCACTGTATGATCATGAACGCTGGACAAGACTATAAATGGGCCAGTTCCAACTGCACCCAACGATATGTTTTCCTCTGCGAAAGAAGGTACAGGATAACTAGTACACCTCACTAGGAAATGATAGTCTGATATAAGAGAATCATGGTTGTGTTCTGCGAGTGAAAGAGAAGTTTAATAATAATATTCGACAAAATGGAATTCCAGATGAAAAGGTTTTTGTTTCGTGATTCTTTATTTTTTGTCAGGGTATTGCTAGTATGTCTGAATGTTGTCTATAATGAAGGTGATGCTAAAGATGATGGTGATGATGTTGTTGCTGTTGTTGCTGTTGTTGATGTTGTTGTTGTTGTTGTTGTTGTTGTTGTTGTTGTTGCTGTTGTTTTTTGTATTTTAGTTAATTTGTTGGGGTAGGTTTTTTTCTGTTTGACTTTCGGACTAGTTTTTTAATTAAATATTAGTGAAATGTAGTTTACTGGCTACTGAACTATAAACGTACATACAAGTGACACGAATTTGTATATATTCAATGTGATAATTTCAACAACTATTTAGTAGTTTAACACTTTTTGTTCTACTTTCAGGTCAACTCCAGTGCAGTAATTGCTTGGTTCTATTCCAAACTTGTACCTTAGAACAGTATGACATTAAATATATTAAAGTGAACGTATAATGACTTGATTAGTTTGTTCTTCAATGAGGAGAGATACGTCCATGACTAAACTAATTTTGATAGCCATTGAAAGGTGAAATTTAACATGTTCGACCTGATCGTGAGCCAATGTTCCATCTTGAAAACACTTCCGGTGATACGATTAATGATGGAAGTCACACGGTACAAATAGTATTGAGACATGCCATAGTACATGTTGCCCAACCAAGGGTGAGTAGGGGGTTGGGTCATCTCCTGGAACCGCCATGTATATAGACCAGTGATTGAAACTTACCTTTACAACTTACTGAGCCGAATAATGATACAAGTAACGTGAATTTCTTCTGGCCCTTAGGATACCTTTAGCATTAGGATACCTTTAAATTGCCAGCGGGCCAGCGGGCTAGCAGTAATTTCGAACACTAACATTATTATGGACAGGAAATGCAAAGAAGTTGGTAAAATATCCAGGCTAACTCGTTCTCAATCGTATTTATGAAATATTCAACACTGGACCATTTTCAAGAAGATGTCGTAAAGGTAGTCCTTACGTAAATAGATATAAACGTCATTTCCGGTTATAGTAACGGTTTGGTGTACATCCTACTTCATGCAAGGAATGCAGAAATGACGGGGTTATGAGAAGTGTCAGGTTATTGTTCATGTTAAGACGATATCTGTCAATACTGATACATATAGGAAGATGGGATAAATTGCTTAGTAAAATAGAATATGTTAAGATTTTAATTTAAATGCAATAGAAAATATTTTATTTTTTTAGTTATAATATTGTTTTTATTAGGAATATGTAGCATTTATATTCTATCCTGTATTTTTTTTTAAATGTAATATACCAATAATTTATTTTCGGCTATTCTTAATGCTCTTCGTAGTTATTTTGAACTTACACACTAACTGTGCTATCGACAACAGAATATGTCGCAAAGCACAATATCTATGGCAATATACTGATAAGCATAGAATTCCTTGTGCCACCCGATAACGGAGTTCGTACACTCTTACGGAAATCGTTAAAGACAAGTTGGTCATATCACGTGATACTAGACAATCTCCATTTTCTACTGAGAATGGCATAGATTTGGTCTTATCAGAAAGCATTGAATCAGGTTAAGATGGAGAATATGTATCTCCTTGTATTCATTGTCATTGCAAGTCTTGGAACTGGTAAGGCATTTATTATTATAGGTTCTGTCCATAATTAAGTGAAGTAATTGGAGATTTGGAGCAGGATGTTTAATGAGCATTTAATTTATAGAGACCGTGGCAAGCTTAGGGAAAGTCATTATGGCAAGTATGCGCGTGTCTCTGAGATAGATAGAGAGAGAGGGAGAGAGAGAGAAAGAGAGAGGGAAAGAGAGAGAGAGAGTGAGGGAGAGAAGGGGTGAGATAGCTATACAAAAACGAGAAAGTATGGGAGTGATAGATTGAAATAGAAAGAAGAAAGACAAAGATAAGGCAGAGATTAAATGGAAAAAAACTAAATGAAGAGATAGATACAGACAGACATATAGAGAAACAGACAGAGAGATATAGACACATAGTAGAGGGAATGCGAAAGAAAGAGAGACAGATAGCGAGGAAAGAGACAGACATGTCTACAGATATGACAGACAGGGGCAGATATGTGTCATGCTATGCCATTGTTTCTGTTCAGTTTCCGGCGACTGTATCAATGGTTGGATTCGGTTTGGAGATTCCTGTTACAGGGTCTTCCGGCATTCTCCACTAGCCTGGCCCGAAGCAGTGGTAAGACGGACGTAACAACTTAGTATCTACCAAGTCTACAGTTGATCTGTCAATCTCTATTAGCTCTATTAGCTCTGATGTACAGATGATCAAAGTCTGTGTTTGTTTGAACAAAATGCACATACATATCTGAGCTTGTAGTATTCAAAATATTCATACACATAACAAATATAAATACATGAATGTGTATTAGGGTTCTGGTAATACTCATGTCACCACATTTGGACTGTTATATTAGTGATTAAATATAGAAATGTTTGGAATGCTGATATATTTCATAGGATAGCTAGGTTGTTTCCATGTTAACTGAAACATTAACATGTTAGCAGCTGTAAATAAGTAAGCATAAGTTAATAATGTACAGAAATCAAGTAGCACAGATGTATTGAAAGTATATATGATACAGCTGCTTGATAATATTTATGCTGATATTTCTGCTTCCTTTTAGTTCGCCTGTGAAGGCCACGATGCGCATCTCTTATCCATAGAAACTGCTGCAGAAACTAAAGTCATCCAAGTATTGTTCGACATATTGAACATGAACAGTAAGACGATTGCAACATTGTTTTACCTTCAGTCGCCAGTGTTGTTTGATACTAAAGTTTTCATCAATCTTCTATACATATAACATACAACACCTCTTATATAACATATCTTAAAGCATTTAACAATTGATGTTACATTATAAAAGCCAACTTTACTTCAGTATGCTTCCATTATTGAAAAGTCAATATATTCTGCTTAGAAATTGCAATGTGATACATCATCAGTTTGTTGTTAGTTTGTATTTTGTTGTTGTTGTTGTTTTGGTTGTTTTGTTTGTGTGTTTTTTTAAATTATTATTATTTTTTATTTTTTTTTATTTTTATTTTTTTGGTAATTACCTGTAAGCTATGTGGATTTTCAGGGAACGAGAATGTATGGATTGGCCTTTCTGATATCCGTCATCATGACAAGTGGGAATGGGAGTCGACCAAGGAGAACGCCACTTGGTACAACTGGGCGCCACGTCAGCCGGACACTCCTGGGGAGCACTGCGCCATCTTGTACGGCCACGACCACTTCCAGTGGGCGGACATGTACTGTCGCTTAACTTTGGAATATTTATGTGAACGCCCGTACGTAATGCCTACCACTTCCCCGTGTCTATCATTTCTATTCTTTATAGTAATCTATGTTATGTAGATCTTCATGACGTTTTCAAGTACTACTATTACCATTTCGTGACTGATTATATATTAATATGCTTTGAATTCCACATCTAAAATTATTATTACGGATAGAGTTCTCAACATGAAAATCCATTGCAAATAAGTAATACAAATAATGAATTAGTTTGTGTTACAAAGAAAAGTGCTTGCTTTTAATGACGACCATAATTAACGTTTAAATTATCCATATTTAACCATTTCAGGTTGTCAAGGGATACAGACTTTACAAGTTAACCTCCAAATCGTATTTCCGATTTTATCATTTAATTTGTGTTGCATTTGTATGACACATTATCAATGCCCTATTAAAATTATACATGTAATTATTTGATCTTGCATGTATTCATTGACTATACCGGGTACATATAGATGGTTATATTGGTACAATTCGGACGTTTCAGGACAGTGGATTAGGACAGTGGACATGAAAGCTAATGTTGTTGCCTACATTACAAGAGCCCATTTCTGATCCGTCAAGTGGGTGTACTGAGAGTGGAATATTAAAGGCATAATATCACAGTTGATAGACCTGTATAATGGGCAAACGAATTTCGATCCGAGACTAATTACGCTTGATTTATCCAAACATGTGTTAAATGAATATAGGGAACGTTCCGCTATTTATTTTGTCTTTGATGCATCAACTGAACTATGAAGGAATTGCGAGAAAACGTTGCCTGTGCATATTACATGTTTTAGTCGTTATGTCCCCTTGCAAGTCCAAAACAACCATAACATATTTTTGAAATTTTCTTGGCACAGTTAGAAGAAACACAACCAAAGTAAATATCACAATAAAGTACATGTATGCATTAGTGATAATACATTTCAAGTCGTAGAATCGTATATTGCCAACCTTCTAAATTGGCCACAAACCATTATCTGAGAAGATATTGAACATATAGAGAACGTATTGAACTATTATTACATAATCATCAGACTTTACTTCCTTTCAATACTTGATTGTAATTAAAATGAAAGGTCTAGGAAATTAATGTTAAATACTGTGAAGTTTCAACAATCTGCGTATCTAATCACGTGTGTGACCCTTACCTGATGTAGTGACAAGGATATAACCAGTTGTCATTCTCACACCGATAAATAATGTACTACCAAAACAAACAAAATCAAACAATAATTGTAAATCAAATCCACAACATTGAAACATTTGATTGTATGCCTTTAACGAGTATCAGTTCTTGCGGAACTGCTCAGAAGTATGAGTGGACTTGATTAGTATTTAATAGCACTGTCACTCTCGTATCCGATTGAGAGTGATATCGTCAGACTTGGGTGTAGACTTACCTCGCGGTCGTGGACATCATAATACGCTGACTGAGACCTGGGATGCGTTCAATCAGTACAGGGCTGAGTAAGCCGCTTATTTAAACTGGTTTCATGTCCCATATACGATTCATACTACTCTTGAGACAGTGGCTAGTTTCGTATGCCGCTTGCAAGCACTTGTGTCATTAAACGCAACCCTGTTGTCCCTGTTGCTGGAGGAGGAAGTTCTGGACGACACTGATGACCTGTCGCTAGGTCGGTGCTGAGCATGAATATATGGTTGACTGAATGACTGTGATGGTGCATGGGTTTGCCAGGCATGTTATTTTGATTTATGTCCGTGTAACCTCGTCCGGGTTTAAAGGCATAATATCACAGATATGTATGGTTGTTTTGGACTAGTTCTTAGCTATAACTGCGAAGTACATTCACCTGACATACATAAAATCATGTTTGTACTTCCAAAAGGCTTTCCACCGCTGCAACCTTGTGTTATGTTCCCTTGTATGTATAATGAAGAAATTAACAATACGACCATAATTAGGTTTTCCATCAGGTGGGTTGTAATGGAATTGTGTCTACTATACGGCGGTGGAAAGGTTTATGGAAGTACAAACATGATGTTATGTATGTCAAGTGAATGTACTTTGAAGTTGTAAATATATGTGATATTATGCCTTTAACCATTGTCAAGGGATGTATACTTTACAGGTTAAGTTACGGAGCGAGAGAGAATAACTGTATATATCTTCACTATTAGCGTATACAGTCATTATTCCAGGCCCCCGTTTCACAAAGGCCTCCTAAAGTTAGAACTTCTATAGTTATGACCCAGGGCCCGTATTCAAGAAACTTCGTAAGGCCTTTAGAAGACGTTTGTAAGTATGCCTACTAAGAACATGCCTAACTGGGTTTCTGCTTTTGTCAATTTTAAACATATCTTTTCTGACTAAGAAGTTCTTACGGTGTCACACTCGTGAAACGGGATGTTAAGTCTCAGTCGCCACATTATTCAGATACGAAGGTGTAGTGGAGCGTTGACTCGATCTCACATGTCCACATTGAACATTACATGATTATAGATGTGATACGCCATAACTCAACATGCAATCCGGGGAGGGGGGTCCATTATGAGTGCACTGAACACAATTTTAGCAAATTAATTTAACCTTTAAATGCTACAGACATTTCCTGTTTTATGTTTTTACGGAACGGAAATGGATGACTGTTACCAGTAAATTAGTTTTAACCATTATTATAACGACACCAATGGTATGCACGTCTTTTTGGTCGAAAACATGACATTTTACCGCTGAAGTGATTGTAAAAACGCATCACGCCAATGAAAGTTGACTGCCAACGCCTTATCTGTTTGTAAAGTATAAATACTGTTCCCCGAATAAGAGAGACTGCACCAGTGTCCAGTTTAGATTCGCAAACTAAGTAGAAGATCAGCCATGGGCCGTCTAGTTGTACTTTTATTCACTTTGGCGATGTTGTTGTACATAGTAGGTAAGTATCCTCTACACTTTCTTGATATGTTTTTAATGTGTTAGCAATATATTAGTTTACTCGGTTAAAAGTGTGTTAATACTCCAGGACCATGCTAATCATAAATAATGTCCTTAAAGGCATAATATCACAGATATGTATGGTTGTTTTGTACTAGTTCTTAGCTATAACGGTAAAGTACATTCACTTGACATACATAAAATCATGTTTGTACTTCCACAAACCTTTCCACCGCTGTTTGGTAGACAAATATCCAATGCAACCCCCTGTAGTCTACTGAGAAACAACCTGAATATGGTCGTGTTGTTATTTTCTTAATTGATGTATATGCAAGGGGACATAACTCAGTGTTACGACTTAAACATATAATACGCACACGCAACGTTTTCTCCCAAATCGTTCATATTTCAGTTGATGCTTCAAAGACAAGATATGTAGCGGAACGTTCCCCTATTTCATATAAAATATGATTCTTTTTGTAACTATCGAGTTATTGTGGATCAAGTACATCACTAACTTGTGGGTGGATAAATCAAGTGCAATTAGTCTCAGATCGAAATTCGTTTGTCCATTAACCAGGTCTATCAGCTGTGATATTATGCCTTTAAACAAATAGTTCTATTGATATATGAACGCTAACCGTAAAGTAAAATAACGTTTTCAGTACTCCACAATCACATCCACTTGTGATCAGGTTCTACAATCAACCGGCATGCTACGAAATTGCATGCTTGCACGAATGCCAAATAGATTCTACTTGTTTTTGTACACAGTAAACAACCAGATTCAATTAATACATTTGAAATGATCATTGTACCTATTTTAGCTTTTAAAAAAACCAGACATTCAAATGTAGTATATACTTTCTTTTGGATGTCAGTATACATGTATGTATGGCGGACATTTCCAGCATGGGAAATCGAGTCGTCGTAAATTATTATTTAATCAGTCTTCTGATTGGCTGACGAGAGTTGCAGGTCAATATATGACGATATATAGTTTATTGGCTCATATTACATATACATGTATAATAATAATAATAATAATAATAATAATAATAATAATAATAATAATAATAATAATAATAATAATGTGTCCATTTATACAGCACCAAACTCCACACTAGGTATGCTCATAGCGCTTAAATGTTTACCCCGGTCAACAGATATGTGGTCACTCAATTCCCTCTCAACCCCCTGGGGAGTATACTTGTAAGCTATATACTTGAAGGCTCCTACCTGTAACTGGGTTAGCTATGTTGTGCTGTACAACAGCCATCAGTAGACAAATAGCCAGAAGGAAGCTGACTGATCGCATCATCTATAAAATATAACATGTTATCGGTGTCAGTAGTATTCCTAAGACTCAAAGGCGTAGTAACCTAATGTGTGCATGCATATTGCTCACTGCTTTGGAAGTATATTATGGGGGAGGCGGTGAAGCTGGGAGAGCACCGAACTACAAACCAGAAATATTCGAGTTCAAATCTCATCCGGTATACATGCCAGTGTTTGCGGTATTAAATGTTCTGCCACATTCTAGCGGAGACGTATGTAATAAACCTCTGTTTGCAGTAACCTATAATTGATTTATCGGCAACAACAGTTCAGCATTAGTCTTATAAGCCTCAAAGCTGCCACGCCTTTTCATTCGACAGAAAAGTAATCACCAACATAGTGATTGAGTACTATGGAAATCGACGTACAACTCCAAATTAAATATGAATAAGAAAATCTTGAAATGGATAGCTACCTGTAGTTCTATATATACATACTCTCATTTTGATCATTTCCTCTTACGTATGTTTAAAGCGTTAACATCGATTTGCTTTGTTCCTCTTTTTTAATTGGGTAGTTTTTCCTTTCTTTAGTAGATGGAGTCGTCCTGTTGAGACTATCCGAGTTGTCGTTGGTCTATTCATTGTTCTCATGTGCACGTGAGCACTGTCATGTAGACTAACCTTGTTATATATACTCGCTCCAGAGGTTCAGTATCACAACGGAGAAATAGAAATGTTGTCAAATTTCCATCACACTGACCAGTCATGTGAAGTAAATAAAGTATGTATTTACTAATACTGCCATAGCCCCAATACAGTTACATTCCCACAATATCACATCATACATTATACACTAGGCAATGAAAATAAACCACAAAACTAAGAAAGGCCCTGAGCAAGACTGGTTATCACATGACTGGTCACATGACTGGTCACATGACTACAAGTTGTTAATTGGCAAAATTACTATCATTAAAACTTTCGCATTATCAAGTCTGGTTCATATTTTCACTTATCTTCTTAGTCCCCCTAATATATGTTTATTGAAGATTTAAACAAGATATTTCACAAATGTATAATGACATGGAATGACAAGCCGGATAAGATAAAGCGTAGTGAAGTGTAGGCATTATACTCATTAAAATGCATAAAACTGCACAGTAATCCTCTTTATTCACAAACAAACCAGAGTAGACTCTGCCTAATTTATTTAATTACAAATCTACTAAATTGAGGCAGTCCTATAATACTGTAGGGGTGCAATTTCATCTCCCATCGTAATTACATATAGGCAAGATTGACTGTAGGCAAGATGTGTAGGCAAGATGGTGTGTAGGCAAGATGGGGTGTAGGCAAGATTGGCTGTAGGCAATATGGGCTGTAGGCAAGATTTGCTGTAGGCACGATGGGCTGTAGGCAAGATGTGTTGTAGGCAAGATGGGATGTAGGCAAGATTGGCTGTAGGCCAGATTGGTTGTAGGCAAGATGGGATATAGGCAAAATTGGCTGTAAGCAAGATGGGCTGTAGGCAAGATTGGCTGTAGACGAGATTGGTTGTAGGCAAGATGGACTGTACCAGGCAAGATGGGCTGTAGGCAAGATGGGTTGTAGGCAAGATTGGCTGTAGGCAAGATGGGTTGTAGGCAAGATGGGCTGTAGGCAACATGGGCTGTAGGCAAGATGGGCTGTAGACAACATGGGCTGTAGCCAAAATGAGATGCAACAGTTCCAGATGTTGCATTGTAAATAAAATCAAAACAGAGTAATTTAGGAGGTGATAATATATTTACCATGGAAAGTATATATAACGCATGGTACTAGCACAATACAATGTCAAAATGTCGACATGTATACTTTGTTAGTACATGTGCCAATATGACTAACCACCCACGTGTATAATCCTCTAGGGTTCTATTGCTCAGAACAGTTGTAGTTACTGAACATCACTAAACCAATATCACAGTAAATCGAAAATTGAACATGAATCGATGGTATATAATAATATCTATGATTGACCATCAGAATGTAGTAGGTGAAAGGTCATAAAGTGTGCTGTAATTTATTTACAGTGAAGTATGATAAACCCAAGTGTTTGATCGAGGTGCGGGGACAGATGTTTTGGGCAGTTTGTTTACTCATTGATATAGTAATAAGTATGTATACGGACGTCTAACCTTGTCATGCGTGTTTGGGCGAATCTGTGAGGTTTTATATAATTATTGCATTTACGATGTTGCAAATAGTGTTGAAATAGTTAATGTGGTACTGATTTAACTGTTTGTATAAGTCTATATATTGGGCTATGGATGTTAGATAGTTATGTTAAATTGGTGAACCTGATCTTCAATATCATGTTAGTGTTGACTGATAGATACGAGCATGCAAAACCACTCGTACTGGGTTGTGTGTGGCTCAATGTATTCTTCTATCTTCTATCTAAATAAAACTAGTATAGATTCATCCGTTTTCCGAATTTTCTTGTTTTTCGGGGAAATAGCACTGGTCCACTCACATTACAAAAGCCTTGAAAAGGACATTATTAAATTACAGAGAGACCAATAGGAATAGTAAGACTAAATTGAGCATGTAATGTCCATGATATAACTCATCAGAAACAATTAATTATGTTTCAGAATATTTTGCAAAATGTTAATACTAGTATTACAAATTTATTTGGGTAAAAAAGTGTCTCCCAGGTGAGCAAATGTGCAAGTATTTACATCCGTAATGTCGAGGCTTTTATAGGTAACCATAACAACGTGAAATACCCGTTAAAGATGTGTTCACCCAGGTAGCATTGTAGTATGCAGCATTACATATAAAACCAAATCAGGAGAATTGGAGATAAATTATAATTTATTTATCGTGGAAATACATACAATGCAAGGTAAAAAGAGACAATTATAACATTGATATGCTAAAGGTCCACAGATAAATTAGCCTGAGATAGTTATCATGAGGTATTAAGGCATTGAGCAATTACAAAATACTGTCACATTTTGATTTAAAATGAAATGTATATATATCCAGTGGCAAGTCTTCAAAAGAAAAGTCTTCGAATTGTACTTTCTTAATATGTGTCACATTGTCATATGCCACGCATGATTGTGTCAGTCCATTGAGGACGTCTATTTTTTGCACAAGCCTGCAGAGCAACAACAGAAATCAGATGTTCCGGCAGGGCTTCCGCCACCGGCGCCACTGGTACCAGAAGACCAGTAGTTCCAGCTCCAGGCAGACTTCAGCTTCTCCCACAAAGAATTCCCCCCATTACTGGTCTGTTTCACACTGGGGTCATTCGTGTCCGGAGCTGTGACTGGAAATGTGAATTAAAACTATACAGGTTCAGCTATATGTTTTGATCGTGTTCGTACATTTGTATACCGTGACACCGTTTATGTATATGAATATCTGCAGTTCTATAGCTAGAAGATGCCCGTTTTACTATTTTGCTATCTATTAGATAGCTACAGAACTGCATTTTCTAGCTACAGAACTGCAGCTAATATATATGAGAAGATCTACTACGTATACGCAATGTATTTGACCAGTTGTATACAGGGTGTGTATATGTAGTTACTAATTAATGTAAGATGAAGCTGAGTTAAAAGTAGCATGTTCATCTAATGATCATATTGAAACGAACAACTGTTAAGTAAGAGGTTGGGAATAGAGAAAGATGGAAGCGGGGGGAAAGGGAAGGAGAGAAAGGGATACAGTAAATAAGAGAAAGCGAGGAAAGACAGAGAAGAGACAGTAGATAAATAATATATGGAAATGATAGAGAACAAGGATAGAAAGACAAAAGATGGATAGGAAAGATAGAAATAGAGAGACAATTGAGAAATAGAGAGGGAGAGAGAGAGGAGGGATGGGATTGGGGGTGGGGGGGGTGGTGTGAGATATTACTTTCATCAACAAACAGGTTAAGTTAATGAAGTGACATAACCTAATGTTAGTGTGGATATCTCAACTATAACAGACTACGAGGTCATGCGACTCTCTTGTATCAATAGCTTGGATGGAGCACAGGCACTTGAATCGGGCCATTATATTTTTTTAAATATGTTTTTCTTAATGTACTTTTATTTAAAATATATTCTGTGAAAAATAAAATCTAAAAATTCAAAGATATATTCAAAAACGCCATCGACGGCATATATAAGAGATGGCGTTTTTTAATATAAAAAAATATTTTAATTTTTAATTTTTTTTTGTCCACAGAATATATTTTAAATAAAATTACATTAAGAAATATAGATATATATTTACAAATACATGTATAATGGCCCGATTCAAGTGCCTGTGGATGGAGATGACCGGCTATGACCTCGTAGTACTACGAGAGGTTCATGAAAGGGTACCCAGGTGAACAGAGCGAGATAAAGTGAAATACGTGATTCATTTAGAGAAAATTAAAACATAAAATGGGCTCCTACCTGAAAATGGGTATGGGTATGCTACACACTGCTGCATTACGGTCAAGAGTAGGCAAATGGCCAGAAGGAAACCGATAGTTCGCGTCATCTAAAAAACATAATATGTTATTTGTGTCAGTACATATGTACTTAGTAAGACTAGCATACTATAGTACGTACATACATTGTACTTGACAACGTGTTTAAGTAACGGGTGCAGAGAGGAGGAAAAGTGGGCAGCTGATAGTGTGCGGAATTACCAACCAGAAAGGTCGTGTTCAAATCCTATTCAGGAAGATAACCGTGTCTTCTTTGTGGTCGCAGCATAGTCGGAACACTTGTAAAAAAACACCCCAAGTAGCACTTACAAGCCATAAAATCACAATGATTTCTCGGCTTCCCACCCCACCGTAAACAGATCGCAATCGCATTATAAATTACTGTGAAAGCCGGCGTAAAACCCAAACCCAAAAGTGGGTTTTAAAACGGAACACAGCATAGCAATAAATGTAGGCCTACATAATAATAAATGTACGTAATATATATGCAATAATTATTACATATTGAATCATTATGAATTGCAAACATGTTTGGCATCCACTATTTCTAATTATGTTGTCAAAACGCCGAAAACATTATGCATGTACTACTCAATATATAACATGTGGCAATATTGGTACACGATTTGTACATCTATTATCTACTACATGTATTAGTAATAATGAATGCTATGGTTGTAAATTTCTCTCTCTCTCTCCGGCTCTCTCTCTCTCTATCTATCTATCTCTCTCTCCCTCTCTCTCTCTCTCTCCGGCTCTCTCTCTCTCTATCTCCAATTCGTTTGGGTTTTTTACCGTCATAATTTAACATAAACGTGTAATTGTTTTGTCCTCCATTTACACAAGTTTCATATATTCGTCCTTTTTTATTATTATTTAAATTAGATTTCATACGGGCTGTGAGTGGAGTGTGGGTGCGGTATAGGGGTTGGGGCGGGTGTTGAAACAGAGGAACAACTGGACAATATATTCTGCACATTGTTAACCTGCTTAGAATCCTGTGCACATGATTAGAAATCAGCGGAGCTCAATAACAGAGGGGTTATCCGTGCAATAACAAGTATCTGTCTGTATTAGCCTGTCTATCTTTGTGTCTGTCTATTATAGTTCGTCCGGTCTTATATAATGCTTAACGAATGTTCACTTTAGTTTCGCTAATAAACGCATCTTAGTAAATAATACATACCTATAAATGCTTATCCATTCAATTGCATTAACTCCGTTTTTCTATACAGTAAACCTACATAATTTATTGTTATGTTAGTGTTACCGTTACTATAATAAATAATAATACTAATAATAATAATAACAATAATAATAGTAGTAGTAGTATATATATATATATATATATATAAGAATGTACATGTACATACAACTATAGTTTGATCTTACAAACGTGCAAGGTTTCGTGTGCACATTGTTGACAGCTTCAGGCAGTTACAACCTGCCTGAATAATACAAATTAAATTGTATTTCTTCGTCTCGACAACCAATATTATCATGTTATTAATTCAGAGTTTACTACCTTCATGTAAATCGGATATCATGGCCATAAAATATGTATTCAAATTAAACATTAAATACTGTCATAGTATATCCTAATGTACATGTTATGACCGCATTTTATGAATCCACTTTTTTTAATGGGTACATAATTTCCGATTCCTCAACAGAGATGCAAAAACGTCTTACCGTAAGAAATAATTGGAGTAGTCCGTGTGCATGTGCCCGAGTGTGGTTTGTAAATACATCGATAACGACTTCAACCGATATGTTGCATTTATACTACATGTAGTACATATACTAGAGCAAATAGTACTCAATACATTATTGACCTATTAGCGTACCTTTGTACGTTAACTGAGTGGGAAGGGCTTGCAGCTTTTTCCTTCGTATACAATACAGAGATCGATGCGGGACGTCATAATATTCAGCCGTTCTTTGTCAACAAGCCAACTATGCTAAATTAGGCGATACAAATGCGTATTTACCGGTCTTTCCAACAATCCCATGCATATTCATGACACCCGGATGAAGAAAGACATACATGTTTGTTGTAAGATATATTAGGCAGTGTATCGCCATGATTAATATGCAATTTATATATCGGACAAACCGAATTCCTTGCCCCATTCCTACGTGCTAACGTCCTAAACATTGATTTACACATATATCTGCGTCTTACGTCAATACATCAATGAACTAAAAATAATAATATTTATTTCGTTTTCAATTGTGCGAGTTTTCAAATATGTTTCAGACCAGGGTATCGTTTCTCGAAGCTCTCTTATCCACTAAGAGACCATTATAGCACTCTCTTAGCAGTGTATTAGCTATCGGCAAAGAGAGCGCTATTGTCTCTTAGTAGATAAGAGAGCTTCGAGAAACGATAGATGGCCTCATACT
>JAVCKZ010051588.1:0-17564 GCA_034780755.1 Lepetodrilus elevatus
ATACATATTTAGAGAGAGAGATAGAGAGAGGGAGATATATAGAGATAGAGAGAGAGGGGGATAGATAGATAGAGAGAGAGAGAGAGAGAGAGAGAGAAAGAAAGAGAGAGAGAGAGAGAGAGAGAAATTAGTTAATAGCCAAATCTTGAAAAATGTATCACATTAGTAGCGAATTTCTTATATTGTATTTCGTTGTATATCTGTTGATTGCTATTTACATTGTTTGTATTCCTACATTCAGCTGCATCTAGCCTGGGCATCACTGGTTTGATGCAGTACAGTATGTCTATGCTGGAAAGTAAACTGGAAGTCACCAATGTTGTGGACGTCTTCGTCAGTGCCTTGACCGGAAGTCCTGTTCCAGGTGGGTCTTCAGAGATCAATACTTTGTTCTTCAACATACACACATGTATAGATATAGTATCTTATACTCATACCATCCAAGGCAGTTTTGTAAGACCCTACTTACATGCTATTGTTCACGTAGAAATGAAATAACCACCGTAAACGTACAATAGGATGTACCACCGATATAGAACAATAATATAATTGAATTGGTAATTTATTCTTTTCGTTAAAGTCTGTACAATACTCGTTATGCTTTGTTATACGTTTGCAGACGAAATTCGTGAGGTTTGTGCTGACTTTATTGCATCCAACATGGCGAAAGTGACCTTGACCCCTCAATTCAAGAAGCTTCCCCAGGAGCAGATGCTGGAGATCATACAGCTGGCTACAGAACGGTTGTCGCTTCAGTGAAACCCACAACCTCCAGAATCATCATCTGTTGTTAGAAAGCCAAAGTAGCCGAAAGTGTCTCATTCCTCTTTACTTGCTCCAGTACATTATACGAGGAACAGGGAATGAAACGTGTGTGTATCAACGTTCAATGAAGTCGATCACTTGCAATAGTAGACCATTGATTCAAGTAGAGTCTCCGTGACTAATAAGACGGCGAGACCGAAACATTTCTGAGTACGTTTCTGTACTCAACTCAGAATTGTGTTCATAAAACGTCATGTGACGTCATAGTCTGAGTACGTTTTTGTGCTCAGAAAGTTTTGTAATCTCGGGGCCTGGTCATGATTCTCTGTAAGTCATTCTAGCACCATACAAAACAAGTTCTTGCCGAGTGAAGGAATTATCCTACACTGCAGTATCTTCGTGCAATAAAAACTACAGCATGCTACCCAATCCTTGGCATTACATAGTGTTCTACAACCTGGTAACTTCAAGCTCCAAGGTACTGAAAGTCTTCAAAATGCACACCCTGCATCTAGATGCTAAGGACCTGTGCTAATACGCTTCCAAGGAACCAACATGCTTCACCCTTGAGGATCCTGTATCACTCTCCCAATGAATCAACACAACCATCTTGAGGATCCCTCAAAGACTCGATAGTTACTGATAAGGTTCCAAGGATCCAAAAGGCTTCATCCTTTAGGATCCAACAAAGGTTAGATACCATCTAGATGGTGGCCTGTACCAACACCACCATCTTGAGGATCCAGCAAAGGCTAAATAGTCGATCTGTACTGATAAGATCGAAAGACTTCACCATGTTAGTGGATCCCGCTATGGCTAGATCAAGCTGTGAGCTACCAGCTCCTCACGGAGGCAGCAAGTGTCTGTGCGCTCTGACCTCCTCTGAAGTCAATCGCTGAGCATCAACGTGAACCCTCTGGATGGGGGGCTGTCCTCCTAACATCCTCCTCCTGACCAGGTGCACCTTCTGGGGCTTGTGCTCCGCCTTGGACTCAGTGTTCAGCTGGTGTAGTTTGATCTCCAGCTCGCTGGGCTGGGCGGAGATGGGAACTATCTGGGCGTCCAACTGGTGAGAGGTATCACTGATGTCCGGGACGACCTGGCTGGGACCTGACAGAGACATTGCCCTCCTGGAACACGCATAAAGTATTCCTATTGTACATCTCTTGCTTTCCTCTTAACTCTCACTGGACCAAGTTATGAATAGTTCATGCAAAAAGAAAATATTGATACACTAATTATCGACACACACACACCTATACATCAGCGGCAGTGAAGGCAATCTATATCGATAATAGTCTAAATAATTCCTTTATCAATATCTATGAGGTTCAGAAATGCATGTAATGTAATGGCTCAGTACTTCATAGACTAGTGGAATTTATCTCAAACTTCTTCTTACAGGTTAAATCTTGTTATATTACCAATTTACCTATGGAAATTGTTCTGCAGGAGCTTCTGCTCAAACTTACCAAGTGGCAACGAGTGTCCTGAGTGAGTCTAGCACCTGACCAGCAGTCATCCGAGTCTGTGGCTCCAGTATCAGCAGGCGTTGTATTACCAGAACCGTCTCCTTGCTCACACGACCATCACTGAAGTGGGAAACATAGCTTACCATGTAGATACTGTACATAGAAGGGATTCTCTTGGATCAATGGTTGATAGTGTACAATACATAGATGCTCACATTATATTGAAACAATCTTAGTTACAGAGATATTTCAGGGGAGACTGCTTTCCTGTATCAAATACAAACAAGTCTTAGAAGATATTATTTTCCTTCCAAACACAAATATGGGAAGCTTTAAATATATTGATTGTGGGGCGAGGGTACGTTGTTTGGAAGATGGGGCTATTTGGGGAGCCATTTGGTCCATAAGTTTTGCAACAGCCCGTATTTTGCATATGCGATACAGTAATCTTGCATATTAATGGAGAGGGGTGGGGGTGGGCATTATCTGGAGGTAGGGGAAGAGTTGCATGCCAGGTATTCCAAATCGACCAATGACATTATAGGAGGGGAGTCAATTCATACTTAGGAATGCTGTATTCAGCCGACTTGATCTTCCTGAACAGCTCTGTAGGCAGACTGTCGTAGAAAGGGAACTGTCCGTACAACATGGTGAACAAAACCACTCCCAGAGCCCACATGTCACTCGGCTTGCCTAGGTACGGTTTACCTGCAGGGAAGAAATATGCAATTGAATATTATCCATTATGACATTTGCAGTGATCTACGAGTCAGCTTGTACCTGTCTGTAACAATTCACTAGCCATGGAGCATGACTAAAGAGATAACTTCAATGCATTGCTGGAGATCTGTGACCGACGAGAGACCACAGGATAATCAGTACTACCTACCACTGAGGACATAAGGACCACCTACCACTGATGACAGACATCAGGACCACCTACCACTGAGGACAGACATCAGGACCACCTACCACTGAGGACAGACATCAGGACCACCTACCACTGAGGACATCAGGACCACCTACCACTAAGGACAATAGACCACCTACCACTCAGGACCACCTACCATTCAGGACATCAGGACCACCTACCACTGAGGACAGACATCAGGACCACCTACCACGGAGGACATCAGGACCACCTACCACTAAGGACATCAGACCACCTACCACTCAGGACATCAGGACCACCTACCACTGAGGACTACCTACCACTGAGGACCACCTACCACTGAGGACATCAGGACTGATGTAAGCTGGACTTCCTCTCTGGTCTCGCAGTAGGTCGTTCTCGGACACCAGGTGCTTGCCCAGACAGAAGTTGGTGATGGTGATGCGACGTGTCCTCATGTTCAGCATCATGTTCCCCAGCTTCAGGTCTCGGTGGACGATGTTCTTCTGCAAAAATACAGTTGGAAGTCTTAGTTATTAAATTACCAGAATTGGAATACCAGCTAGTACACCTGACTGACCGGAACTGGCCTCAAGATCATGAAACTTCTTTGAGTTTTGTTAACAAATCGCCATATAAAATTTAAGCTTGAGATAAAAATCATACTTAAAAATGTTTGTAATCTCGTGTAAATTTATAAAATAAATATTTATTCGAAACATTTCCGGGATCTTAACATGCCTCACCTACAAGCTGATAAACTTCCTATCCATAGAACAAAGAGGTTTAAACCTGAACTAACAGTTGCAATTTCAGGATAGTTTTTGTGTATGATTTTTCATTCAAACTTTTATACAGAGATTTGTGAACAAAACTTGAGATGCATGATCATGAGTTTGGACTCAAACCTTTTTCATAATCTTGGGGCCAGAAGGCTATTACCTACCCTAACTGTGGACATTACTGGCAATAATTTGCAATGTTCAAAATTAATCCATGTCTCGTTCGTACTTACCTTGTGCAGGCAGTCCACGATGCGGACGATGTCGTAGAAGATGAGGATGGCTTCCTTCTCGGCCAGCTTCTTCTCCTTGATGACATAGTGCTGTAGGTTAATGAGGTCGGACATCTTGGAGCTGAAGTCGTGCGGGATGAGGCAGTCCAGC
Organism: Lepetodrilus elevatus; assembly: GCA_034780755.1. Lineage (NCBI taxonomy): Eukaryota > Metazoa > Mollusca > Gastropoda > Lepetellida > Lepetodrilidae > Lepetodrilus > Lepetodrilus elevatus. The sequence goes on from JAVCKZ010051588.1 coordinate 4,296, forward strand.
ACCAGACACAGCCTCTTCCGTGGGTGCCCCGAGTACTCTGTCACCCCGTTACTGTCCACCGTCGGACTCTCCTCCAGACACTCGTCCTAGAATTGGAGAAATTTGTTTTATAAACATATTTTTTATTATGGTTGGGTTATAACTCGATATTGACAAAGCTTTAGATATGTATGCTGAAATGTATCCTAGAAGGATGTTAATTACAGTTCTAGATCATAAAAATGAAGGAAAATAATCACCAAAATTATGAGCCCCCCCATAAATGACACTTTGAGCCCCCCAAAAACTGAAAGTCTGGATCCGCCCCTGTGAGTGCACACTGATCCATTAACTGGGGGTAATGATGAAGAATTTTACGCATGACTTATCATGTTTAAAGTGAATGGATCTAGTGAATAATACATATAAATTATTATTATTATTAGTTAAAATCCCACCATCATGCATTTGTCGCATTGGGACCCTAATCTAAATTTCACACACAGAGCCTTTTCAAATTGCAGAATCGGTCCCTCCTAAGACTTGTATTCTGACTAGGAGTATGACTAGGGGTAGGACCAGTACTATGGTACTGCATGTCCTGTTGTGCACACCTTGAAGAGTCCGTGGTGGTGCACGACGCCGTCCTGTGTTCGCAGTAAGGACAGTAGGGAGTACTCGGTGTGCATCAACATCTTGCCTTGCCGGTCGTCCTGGCTCTCCTTCTCTGGCTCCTCCATGGTCAGAATCTGAAAATATCCCACAATTCAAAGTATGGACAAAAAAACAAATAAATAATGAAATAATAAGCAAGATCTGCAGGGGTTGTTTAAAAATATTAATAAAAAAATAATCTAATTTTTAATTATTTCTTATTTACGGTAATTATTTTATTAAAGAATTGTGATTTTAGTGCTTTGAGTATGGTGAGAAAGAAAAAAGGACATGGTTTTTCTCCTAATTAATTTCAACAGGGTTTGCAATTAACACTCGCTCGGGCCATTTCTCTGAATGCTAAAGGTATCCTAATGGCGAGTAGGAAATCATGTCTTTTGTATCATTATTCAGGCGAGTAAAAGTTGGTTATTATCCCTGTACTGATAAGCCCTAGAGCAGGCCCGAGATTATTGAACTTTTCTTAGTACGATTTCATGTTCAGACACAAACTGTAGGCACCGATTTGTGAACAAAACTTTGTGAACAAAACTTTGTGATAACTTTGTGAACAAAACTTTGTCAACAAAAAATCATACTCAAGAATGTTTCGTAATCTCTGGGCCTGGTATGAAACCAGGGAACTTGACACGATGCACTGCAGATTGGAATCTGACACTAGCAGACTGACTAACCTTGATGGTGTAGAAGTCGTCGGTGTGTTCTTTGCGGGCTAGACACTGCACGATGCTCCGTACAGGGGAGGAACCCAGCCGCGGACCTGGATAATGAAAAACAGTGCAGAGTGTATGTACTGTAATTAGTACTAATTACCATAAATAATTAAAACCGTCTAATAGTTTGAACACCTAAATTAATCGCTGAATATAAAATAAATTGCGCCCTGAAAACATGACCAATTTTAATCGTAATTTTATAATTCATCAAACAGGTATATGAAACAGAGGATCATTCCGATCACCCTGGGATTCGAACCCGTGTTGCTGGATTGCGAGTCCAATGCTCTACCGATTGAGCCAAGGGTTAACCCCACTGGCCAAGACCAGTAGGATCATCTTATATCACACCCGGCTACATTTATCTAACTTATATTGTACGTTATTGACTCACCAAGTAGATATGGCCCCGCTCGCTTTTCTTTAGGTTTTGTGGAAACTTGCTGTCCATCTCTTGTCTTAACATCCGGAGTAGCCTCCCCTTCACGTGTCCAAGTCTGGGGGAGCCACGATCTTAACTGCGTTGCACCGATACGTTGTAGTTTCCGCACAGGACTGCTACCTTGGACTCCTCCAATAGCGGAACCACTCCTCGAGGTGCTCGGGCCTCTCTTCATGACGTCATCTGGACGATGTTCCACGTAATGTCATATTTGTCTGCTTGGCGTGAAGACGTTATCACCATCAACTGGTCAGTTATCAATGAGCGAGAACATTTCACATGATTGTTAACCTGCCAAGGAAAATCTATAACATGATGATGTCAAGGAGATACACTGCAATTCTAAATTCGGTTTTAAACTAGTGTATTTAGAGAGAAAAAAGTACCACATCACACAGCATGTACAAAGTAAAGGCACTTCACAAACTAATGCTAACACGATGAGATATTAAATCAGCTGATCGTACAAAGTACTTTAAATAATCAACACGATTTGGCCTGGTTATTAAAAAAATATAAAATCGGTTTTCCAATAACTGCTGCATAAATCACGGGTGATTATCATTTACCTTTGGGTTATTTTAAATCTAAGGACATACTAGAACACAGATTATGTGGCTCCGATTATGTTTATGATTTGGAGTAATAATGTACGAATATTATCCGAATGCCTAGCTGTGTCAACATTATTTTTCTTTGCGGATCAGTATCGTGATCGAAAATTGGACAGTCATCAACGATTGCATCTGTCAGCTATCTGATACTTATTTACGCTACATTTTCTCACATTCATTACTGTCAATGTATTACTTACACACAACTGAGAATCTAGCAGCGGAGTATAATGTATCTTTTTCACAAACAAGACGAAAACATTTGACAGGACAACAACTCGTATGACGGAAGCGGATATCTGTTCTACGCAGGCGCAGAGAGGAACTAAACATGGCATGTCTTACACGAAATCTGAGACCTCTTCATTTGTCATTGCGAAGAATTGTGAAAACATGCATAAGATCTGAAGTGGCAACAGGTTATTGTCATCATTATACTCCTGTGAAAATGTGTACACCTGCAAAACATGCATATTTGTAGTAGACTTACAGCAATGTCATGACCAATGTCAACAGTGAAGTACAGATTGTCCTGTTTTCGTTCACATAAAATAGTAGAAATAGTTGCAGTAAACACAGATTGGGGATACGGTCAAACGAGCTATTATCATGATAATCATGACAGTAGCTAGGAAGAACTATAATAGCTAGAACATGTAGAACGAGCTAACATTTAAAAAAACACTATTTAACAAAATAGCATCGCTGAATTTTCCAACTAAATGCATCCTTGAAATATTATATAATGATGTAAAAGTTGACTTGTGATAGTCCGAGATTAATTCAAAATCCAGTGACATAAACTGGTCAAACATCTAAATGCGATACGCGGTGACTTACAGCTGACGATTTCCCATTATGATGCCACATGAAACGTCGCGATATAGACGTCATTCATAGCAACCATCGAAAGCCTCACTAACTGTGCTATAATGTTGAAGATGTATGGTGTACATAAATAATCGTGGTTTACATTCAGTGCAATGCAAAGGCTATTGTTCCATGTCCAAACCATGCCGTATGGATACTAATTAAGCAAGTAAATGTTATATATTCGAGATGTTGACTTTTTAATTAATGATGCCATTTCATCACCTATGTTGGGATTGTGTAATAATTAAAGTGTTCTTAAATTACATGCAATATAGTGCTGTCAGCTGTTTTAGAGGTTCATGTGTTTCCGAGGCAGTCACGTTTTGCGTTATTATGAGAGAGCACATTGCAAGTTCCAAGGTCAAATAAAAATTACTAGTACATCAGAGGGCGGTGATTCGAGTGAGTGAGTGAATATGGAGTTAAAGTTGCTGCAGGAATCTTTCACCCATTTGCGATCACAGTGACTCGACATAAAATTGATAAAAATTGTCGAGAAGATAGTTACAAAAGTTACAAAAGCATACATTAAAGCATATGAAACTAATAAGGCATTCAATCATGGTTTGGTCTACACAAGTATATTATATTGCAACAACTTGAACAAGTTACATTTTTCATTTGGGCATACATGTTTATTGCTGTGTAGTGTCATACACAGGACTGTTGTTAGTCTACATTAGCAACAATGTCTGGTGTACTTAAGTCAGGAATAATATGTTGCTGTGCTTCCTTCCAGCTAAGGTGAAGGGCCGAGTGATCAACTATTTGGACAACACTGACCTGGAGAAACACAGACACTCGCGACTGTCGCAACAACCCGAATCCACGCAGGAAGAAGGCGAGGTTGAGGTTCCTCGGGATTTCAGGTAATATTAAAGTAGGATTAGACGTTCCCACTGGCTGGTCGGCCCGATCGTTTCTCATTAATGTTAAAAGTATCCTACGAGCATCCTACGGGTACATAAGTTAAATTCTAACCCTGTTATAGTACGCTGGCTTTGTTTATGGCTAGGACAGTTGGGAATTTACCTTTGTAAACAGAAAGTGATAATGTTATTGATGTTTGGACATTTATGTTGTGTTCATGCTCAAGCTGGTTTGAAAGCATTTGCTGGGAAAGGGTTTATGGAAACTTTATGGACTTTGTTGAACTGTTTCATAAGTAGCCAAGTCACACCATGCATACAGCATTTCAAAGCGACATAACACCGTTTTAAGAAGCCCTTTTGTAAACAACAGTACCCAGGGATAGAAATTAACTTTAAAACATACTTGCCCGAATAGTGATACAAATAACAAATGTTATGAATTTCTACTCGCTCTTAGGATACCTTTAGCATTTGGAGAAATGTCCCGGGCTATTGCGAACCCCGAGTACCCCTCTTTGTCACGATTTCCATGTCGAAACATCAGGGTAATTGCTGATGAAATGGAGGTACTGATCACAATTGCTATATGTTTGTTGGAGTTGACCTGGAACATGTTGAATTCAACAGTAAGATCTGTGTTCCTCTGTTCATGGTACTTCTGTCACCATTATGATCATGGACATCAAATGGCACTTTTGAATAAATTCAGAGCATGCTGTTGAGGTTTAGCACATTACAAATACACTCAGCACATTACAAATACACTTATTGTTATTATTATTATTATTATTATTCATTTGAGACATTGTTTTCAGATATGTGCAGCCTGAGTTCCTTCCAACAACATACCCCAAACGGAGGGATCGCATTTGTGAAATGTTGGAGAGAGAAGATATGTACAGGCGGAGGACCAACATAGATTTACCTGAGTTTTATGTTGGTATGGATAAATACCTTACATATTTGAGACTACGCTGCATTTGCATTCCATAAACTGACAGTACTCGCATAATTTGAGTGGCTTAAGTGCATTGTTTCCATTATTGTTTGTATTTTATCTTTATTAAATTTAAATTTACAAATATGATTGAAAACCACCATATCTGTTTTAATGACAATTTTTTATTTTTTATTCTGCTATTAATTTTGAACAATACATTGGTTGAAATAGTAATGAAAATAGCTATTTCAAAATATTTGGACATGTGGGCATTTTTAAAAGAAATGTTTGTTGTGATTTCAGGCAGCATCATGGCTGTAACAATAGCTGACAAGTTGGCCACAGGGATGCACAATCGCTTCCTGGGCATCTGTGTCCAGCGTGGGGGTCACGGTCTGAGAGCAAATTTCATCCTCAGGAACGTCGTGGATGGACAAGGTGGGTCTCATAGTTGGAATTTGCTGCTTGGTATGTTGCAGATGTTGAGATTATGTACGAGATGTACAACCGTACTTGCTGGATATGTTGCAGGTGTTGAGATCATGTACGAGATGTACAGCCCACTGGTACAGAAGGTTGAGGTGCTGAGACTGGAGAAGAGGCTGGATGATGAACTGATGTACCTCAGAGATGCCCCGCTGTCATTCTCCACCTTCCCCTTCAACATGGACGCCGTGCCTCTGCCTAAAGGCAGCACGGTCCCTGTGAACCAGCTCAAGGTCAGTCATTGTCTCTTGTCTGCTGACTGTGTACTAGTATGGTTGTGTCCTTGTCTGCCTCATTGCTTCAACAGCATCACTGTAGTTTCTAATGCAAGACAGTTCCCTTGAGCATGGAATCATACTCATGAAAGTTTCATAATAACCTCAGGGCCGGTATTCATAAAGGGGCTTAAGTCCGTTTTTGATGACCAAATATAAAGCAAAAACTGACTTAGCCCCTTTATGAATACCAGCCCAGGGCTATAACCATTGTCTTAAGAGTTTAGAAGCCATCGTTAAAATAAAATATTGTCTTGTACAGAAACCATTGTCTTTTAAAAAATCATTGCCTTTAACCCTCTCTGCTGGATTTGACACAGGCCCTGCTCTTTAGGGAATTTCCAGTTTCCTTCAGCATGGAGAGGGTTAAAAGAACCATTGCCTTATTCAGAAACCATTGTGTACAGAAACAATTGTCTTTTTCAGAAGTTGACTAAATACAGAAACCATGTTCTTTTAAAAGAAACCATTGTCTTGTACAGAAACCACTGTTTTTTCTTCAGAAGCCATTGTCTTGCATATTAAACTTTAATTCAATCAATCAGAAGCCGGAAGCCATTGGCTCGTACATAAACCATTGTAATGCCTTGTAATGTGCTGATGTTTGTTCACAGGTGAAGCTGAACCCGCGGCCGTGGCATGAGCGCTGGGAAAGGAGGGACCTGAAGGGCGTCGAGGAGTTTGTTGTGCCGGAGAAAGTGATGAGGAAAGCCCAGGAAGTGGCCGCGCCGTGGGAGAAGTACGACTTGATGAAGCAGTACCGCGCCAACATCAACGAGGTGGACACCTCCGCCATCATGAAGGAAGCATTCCTCAGGAAGCAGAAGCAGGAAGCAAACTACAGGAGAGCCCGGCGAGAACCCAGGAAGAAATGAGAACTTTAGAAATAGCTTTGTGTGAATGAGAGGGAGAGAGAGAGAGAGAGGCAGAGAGAGAATGATATCTTGCATGACATTGTGCTGTGTTTGTAGAATAAATAGTGTACAATATTATACTTTCTGCAGTTCTGTCATTCTTGTTGATTTTTCAGTTTATGGTAAGGTCGGAACATAGAGGGCATTTCTTTTGTCTAAAACGGCTAAGTTTGGCATATGACGTGGCTAAGTTTGGCATACAACACTTACCTACTGCCTGCCAACCAGCTAATTTCTAGCCGCTTGCGCCTGGTGACTGGCGCATTTCGGCTGGAGAGAAGTGGCTAGCCAATTTATGCAAAGGACACACAGCTAGATTTACACATCCTGGAATGTTGAAGCATCAGTATGTTCTGGTGGAGGATCATGGGTGTGTCCTGGTGTTGGATGTCAGTTCTGGTGACTGCATACAGAACAAGGATGGACATGGAGGACAAGCTCCAGGACAATGCAGTCCGAGTCAGTAGCTGACTTGAGTGATGAGTTACTGGAACCATGGAACATCTTAGTACCTCCGAGTTTAACTTGGCAGCAGTTATCATATACAAGATGACTTGTTTGTGGCAATGTATTCATCTGGCCCTGATTTCTCCAAACAAATTCAAACCCGGCTGAGATTTTACTCAAGATTCAGCACTGAATTGATGGGATAAATCTCAGCTGAGTAAAATCTCAAACTCAAGTTTGTTTCGAGAAGTTGGGCCTTGGTACTATAGTTTGGCAAGGCGTCTTATGTGTGAATAAGAGCAGCAGCACTAGCAAATTGAGCCTTTCTTGTCTTTTGGATAAAATAATACTCAAAATATCGTGAGCTCTATATGAAGCAGATTTTATTATTATTATTATTATAATGCAATTTTGTTGGGTTATACAATTTTTGGTTATTTTTTGGTTTGTCATTCCATGAGTATTTACCTAGATACAATGCATTTCATGTCAACTATAATATCACATCACATTTATTGAAGGTGACAATGTCGGCAATGACATGATCATGTTTTCCATGATAGCTACAACATGGAATTATAGCACATTATTCATCAGTTGTGACAAAACAAGAAACAAGTTTTACTTTTCCCCCCAATGTTTATACATGTATAATGAAAATCCCATATATAATATCATTAGTAAGATGACTATAAGTCAAACATGTTAAGAAGTGTACAAATAGACTACAACTAATACATACTGATGAAAGTTGAAAATCATCTGAATCATGATCAAATGCACTAACAGAATTGCTTACAGAACCACAACTAAATGTAGGGTCTATAATAGTACTGGAGGAAATCATGTTGCAGGGGTAGAAATAATGCCTGCCTGCGGGTCAAAGGCACTTAAAACCATTGTCGGGCATGCTAACTACATTTCTGGTGTGCCCGTTTGGCCAGTACTGTTTGACCCTCTAGATTTTCAATAGTCTGTTCTGAATTTTATAAAATGCTAAATATATAAGTTTATAAGCTTAACTACACATAATCAAGTGCCACAATTGAGGAATACCTATATTATGAGTACAAGGAAGGTCCCATTTACAAGAATCAGCTTGATGCCACCTTGAAAAGGTTGTGCAATTCCTTTTTAATTAAAATTAAAAAATTCATAAAAATGTAAAGGCCCTTAGACGTTTTGGAGGACACACTAATTTCCAGAATAGAGTGCCCTCCTGGCTATCTGGAAATTTACACTTATTTCTACCCCTGATACATCACAAATACTTACTATTCACAGTGTCATTAATACGTCCACAATAGATACTCTTGTTTGTGGAATTGTCAACTGCAAAGATAAAATATATGAAATCAAGATAGATGTTTGGGATGAATATAATCAACTACCGGTAAAAAAACTCAGAGAAGCTAGCTATTGCCGTACAGCATTTATATTAATTACTGCAAGTCCGGAACTTAATACAATGCAGACAGACTTATCAGAGTTAAATAAACAAACAGGAATACGAATGATTAAAATCATTAAATGACTCATTTCAAAATCAACCTGATTAATGTTGTAATTGACGTGCTAATAGAGAAGATATATTTCTTACCTTTCTTGACAGTTTTCCCTGTAGGCTGAAACAGTATCATATTCTCAATTAGCCAGAGTAGCATCCTATCATTTTATTAACATCGCCTTGGTGTGGAATATGACAACAGTATACAGACAATAACCTACAAGTTACCAGGGACTACAGATTATCTTTAACCATCTCACTGCTGAAGGCAACCGGATATGCCCTAAAGAACAGTACAAGTGCCTAATCCAGCAGGGAGAGGGTTAAAGAAGGAAAAGATAATCTGTAATCTCGAGTAACAAGTGGGTATTGTTTATATTGACCATAATGAATGTTAATGACTATAAGAGCATTTAAATAAGTCACCACTGCTTCTCTTCCTTGTAGAAAAGTAAAGTTCACATGAGTACAATGATGTGGCACCACTGTGTCATGACCGTTGTTCATCATACTGTGTAATTATACCTATTACCTGCAGCAGCGTACCTATCCTCTATTATTATTCAGAATATACCTAACATCCTCAAGTCTGTAAACAGTAGTCACGTGACTTATTTACATTTTGTCCAGCGACACCCGAAAGGTGTCGCTGGTATTTTTTACGTTCTTACTCGTTTACTTGTGTTATATATGGTGTAAGGATACAGCAATTCTATGTTAATGTTAATGTAAATAAACGTTCACAAGTGACGTATGTTTGTTTGAAACATCCTTCCACGGTATATCCTGTGATATGATTTTTGAATATCAGTCAATTAATATTGTGACATACCTGATTATTTGCTCTTTCCCACGCGCACGCAACGTAACCTCCGAACACATACGACCCATCCACTGTAGTGAGTGCTGCCTCAGCTTCTTTGTGAGATGAAAACCTAATACAGAAATTACATTACATATACTTGGAACATTAGTTTACATTAAGGGAAACATTCGCACTAGTAGTATTAGGAAAACAGTAAAATATGTTATGTTACAAAATATGTGTGATTATTAAAATTGAACATTAATTCCAACAAAGATTTACCATTTTCACAAGAAGATTGTGTTACACATCTAAGTCCTGACAATACCTCTAACTTGACTTCTTGGTAAAAATGATAAAAACTACAAAATGCCTTGATGTTGTAACTGCTAGTCCTGTCACAAGCTTGTAACTAGCCACCAATAAATCCAAAGTTTTACAAAACCTGTGTGCAATTTGTTGAAGAAAAGTGTAAAGTAAAACCTTAATTTCAGCTTCAAAAGCTGGTATATTTCACTGTTTAGATCCTTGCAGGGCATACCGTATTTACTTGTAGATAATGCGCTACTATGTATAATGCACAACCCTTTCTCAAAGATTGAAGAAAATAAAAATGGCGGACATGATAAAGTCTTGGGGCACGTACGTGTTTGAACGACCCCCAGATTTTTAGTTTTAGAATTTTGTGCTCATATATAGTGCACACCCCCACGTGAGAGCTCAGTTTTGAGAGATAAAGTGTGCATTATAAATGAGAAATAACGGTACTTTTGCCACAGTAATATGTTGGTTATATTTCAATGAGAAACATTAAACATAACATGATTTACAACATCACTATGTAAAGAGAATAAATGAAAAAATAATAATAATATTTTCCCCAATTATCTAAAATCCATGTTGAAGTCTTTCCAGGGTGCGACAATGACAACATGCTTCCTACTCTCACCTCAACCAATGTCAACATTAAAAAATAATATGTTTCTAAACCAATTATTACCCATCATATATCAGTAACATTTTCAAGAAATGTATTTGCTAAAGATGAATGAAAACAAAATTCAAAGCAAGCTATTGTATGGCATGATATATTTTTTTTAAAAACATCAAACAATTGCTTACGTAATAAAAGCACATTTCCTCTCGTGCATCAAACGGACACTCTCAATTGTACCAAATCTCTGGAAAGCTTGTGTTACGACGTCTCCTAAAATACACAAATAATATTAACACTGCATTATAGACATTACATATAGATAACGCAACGTAACAATTTGCCATCTAAGAACATGTATTTCATCAAAGTATGAACGCAATGTTTTGGTGTCACATGAACCAATCAGATTGACGGATTCACTGTATATTTATTTAAATAAATACAATATCAATCACTAAAATTTTATTTGAATACTTTACATCACTGCTGGAATATTTCACCCATACATCATGATACATCACAAATACTTACTAGTCATAGTGTCATTAATACGTCCACAATAGATACTCTTGTTTGTGGAATTGTCAACTGCAAAGATAAATATGAAATCAAGATAGATGTTCTGGATGAATAAAATCAACTCAAAAACATCAACAGCCTTTATAAACGTTTATCATGGTCAGAGAAGCTAGCTATTGCCGTACAGCGTGTATATTAATTACTGTAAATCCGGAACTTAATAAAATGCATACAGATTGTATCAGAGTTAAGTAAACAAACAAATGATTAAAACCATTAACCTTCTCCCTGTTGAATAAAATCAAAGTGTTCTATTTCTACATGTGATCAGGCAACTTAAGTTGCCTTCAGCAGGGAGAGGGTTAAGTGACCTAAGTTTCAAAATCGACCTGATTAATGTTGTAATTAACGTTCTAATAGAGAAGATATATTTCTTACCTTTCTGGATGGTTTTCCCTGTAGGCTGAAACAGTATCATATTCTCAATTAGCCAGAGTAGCATCCTATCATTTTATTAACAACACCTTGGTGTGGAATATGACAACAGTATAGAGACAATAACCTACAAGTTACCAGGGACCACAGATTATCTTTCCAGAATGAAATCGTCAGATAACAAGTGGGTTACTGTTTATATTGCCCATAATGAATGTTAATGACTATAAGAGCATTTAAATAAGTCAACACTGCTTCTCTTCTTTGTAGAAAAGTAAAGTTTACATGAGTACAATGAGTACAATGATGTGGCACCAGTCTGCACTGTGTAATGGCCGTTCTCCACACACTATGGGCAATAAATATAAATATGAAATAATTTGTTTAACCTTTCGTTTTCCTATTATTGAAGTTTAAAGTATTGACTATACACATTCAAGTAGTGTTAATGATTAAGAGCATACAATTAACATCACTTAGTCTCAGAAGATAAATTATTGATTCTTATTGACATCAACAGACATTTGTATATAAAATGTATTGATTCTTGCATTCACACATCATTGATGCTAATTACATTGGGCATTTTCGGCGCGAATGTCGTCAGTGAATCTTTCGACTCTTTTCCCCAAGAACACTTCACATCACATCCATTGTTCCGTGTCCCATTGACGCCCATTATAGCAATGGTTGCCTCTTCTTTGGTAGAAAACCTGAAACCAGAGTGCAATTAAGATAATGCTACACTGTTCAATGCTTCTGAAAACAGTTACTTATATCATAACTTATTAACAGACCCATTGACTGGGGTAATAATGTACAGCGCCCTGAGCATGCTGTGGCGTGGATTTGGCGCTATATAAGACTGCACATTATTATTATTATTTATAATAGTGATACGTCACAGTCACATGTCAGGGTTTTCTTGGTTGAAACTTGAAAATCATCTCATTCAATTTGGCCGATTTCATAATGATTCATGAAAAAGAATGTAAGTTATTGAGTGCCATAACTATAAACTTGTTCACAATTTTGCATGGCTGAGGTAATTAAATAAAATAATAAGAATTTGATAATTTATTTGGTAATTACTCAAAACAGTATGACTGATTTTATTTCCATCAAAAGGAGAAGATACGGGGACTGCTCCTTTCTAGCTGTTCTGTCCGTACTTTCTGTCCGACGCATGCGCAGTTACCAAGGATCAACACAGCACAATGTAACTGTGCATGCGTCAGACAGAAAGTACAGACAGAACAGCTAGAAAGGAGCAGCCCCATGGACCCGGGGCAGGATTCAACAAGATGAATGTTGAGAATCCAGGAATAAAAGCTTGCTCAACACAATCACTTACTTTATGAATGCACAATATTTCTTAGGCAGCACCTTGATATCTTCAATTACCCCAAATGGTGAAAATACCATTACCATCAGTTCACCTGGGAAACAATAAATGAGTCACAATATTATACCGTAATTCCTTTCTTAATTGTACTACATTTTAGTCATGTTCATTGTTCATTGCCTTAGCAAAAAACACACAAAAATAACCTATATTGGCCACTACTGGAGCAAAGCCTATATTGGCCACTACTGGAGCAAAGCCTATATTGGCCACTACTGGAGCAAAGCAGAAGTAGCTAGAGGATGTCAGATTGTGTCACTCATAGTTTCTTTTTCTTTTTTGTATTGGTATAGAGTTGCTTTCTAGAATCTTTCACTAATATCACGACTTGTCAGTTTAGGGCAGGAGGTAACTAGCTGCAGAACTGTAGCTATAAGATGCCCCGTTTACTATTTTGCTATCTATTCTGGCACCCTATAGCTACAGGG
>JAVCKZ010051599.1:0-17562 GCA_034780755.1 Lepetodrilus elevatus
CTATCGTGATACTATCGCGATATCTTTGTCAAATTGTGATAGTATCATGATATTAATTCTAACTATCGCAATACTATTGTGATAGTGAAATTACCTGTGATAGTCACCCCTAATAAATATGCAATTCAGACGCTCTGGTCTCATGTCAAACTGTGTCATTTGATCGGCAACTACAACCAGCAGTGCTAAAAAGTAGTTTAACATCTATCTACTGACTTGATCTTATAATTTTTTTTATAGATATTTGAAATATGCAATTCAGAGGCTCTTACCATCCCTAGTTGTATAGTATTATTAGTATATATTCAGAAAAGTAATGTATGCATGTAAAAATATATGTTATCATGGTAACTTGGTTGGCCTGTTAATGATAATGCTTCATGGTGTGAGAATATCAAAGTATTATCACTAACCAACCATAAACAGGGTCTAGGTAAGGTTCCTAAGATAATAATACCAGAAGTTTGCGCTTGTCATGGTTGACTATCTGGATAAAATGTGAATATATGGTACAAGCCTTAAATATTTCTTTGCTAGCATATATGCTACAGTTTTATATAGATTTGGCACTATCTGACAGTGAAAGTATTAACGAGCAAGGCCTATATTAAAGAATATACCAACATATATAACGTTGTGACCATAAGTGCAACCCAACATGTAATATATTACTATAACCCAGCTGATTGAGCAACATTGTGCCTCCACCTCCCAACCAACCACCACCACCACCCACCCACCTCCTAAAAAACAAATACAACACATAATTTACAGGCCTCAAAGTTAAAAATTTCCCAAGGAGCCGTTTGGCTCCTGCATAGACAGTTTCTAAACACTTAAAATAAGTGAAATGCAAAATTAGGTCGCCATGGCTCCCAAATTAGTCGCTAAATTGAGCCCTGCATAAAAATGTCAGCAGACACATTTTCAAGTGATGACATATCTCCTTTAGTTTTGTCACAAACAATTTGCATGGGTAATAAATCAATTTAATGTGAAGAATGGTTGAATGTAAAAGTATGTCACAAGGTTGAAATACTAACAAATGTAGCATATACATACAACAATAATATAAGGTAGAAACTTGGACTTGGAGGTGTTTTCCAAAGATGTTGCAAGATCTCCAGTCATTGACCATATTACATTAATGATTAATATTCCTACAATGATATTATGATTTGTCTTATTTATTATATGCAAAAGCACTAATGTATGACGACTACTCAATATGTTGAATTGTGAATTGTCGACATAACAAAGAATCATGACATAGCAAATGCTTGATTTTCACAGAAATCCATCAGTGCTAACACTTCTCAGTCTTCCTGGAAGTGGAAGTGAAAATGGGTGCAACAACAAGTCATTTGTTATGCATAGATTACTGACGTAGGAATCTGGTTCGATAGATGGATCATTAAGGTTCGAACAAATACAGTTAATGTTCCGGCAACATGTCGATATAGTAACCTGAAATTGTAAAATCTTCCTCAACGAGGAAAAACAAAACATGATGATGATGACAAACGAGTCGAAGACAAGTTGACAGTTCGCTGTCAGAAAATAGACTTGTACAATAACATGTACATATAACCAATGTGTATACACATTCGATTCTTACCTATGATTAAATTACATTGTTCCATGAGTCGTAATTACAAATATGGCAATGCAAATTAGATGAAGAAAGCATATTTCTCATTATTTTTCCTGTTTCACTGCAATATCCATTTCTACTTCCGCGCATGTTCAGTTCATTTCCGCCAGGGGGCGCTCGAATGATTACATCCGCCGGTCATCATCAAAGAGTCAACTTTCTAATCATAAATTTGATGTAGATTTCGATCTCCTTTTCCCCCCACATTAAAATTAAGTCTAATTACAATTTCATATAGTAGTATTCTGAAACCTAACTTAACAACTACTGTATTCTAATTACTCTGAATCAATATTGGGTCCTTGGTCTTCGAGAAAGGTCACCTGTCGATCACTCGACGGATCGAAAACTACTTAGGCCAACGTACGGACTTTCCCTGGCATAATTAGAGTAAAGTGTCCTAATGTAGGCCTACATCACTCTGGTTTTATATCATTAGTCACAACCTACGTCAACTAAATGGTCCATCGGAAATATTGGCAATTTGCATTATATAATATTCTAAATGAATATAATAAAACGTTATTACTATGATTAGCAACACTAGGTAAAAATAATGGGAAAAGCAATATCGTGAATATAAAATGAAAACAACGTGGGCCTAAATAGACGTATACGTTATCACACACAAAAAATAACACAAAACATGTACTTTCCTATTAATTGTGACTTTTAACTAGACTACAATAAAATGGAACTTTGCCAATAAGTGATATAAGCTATTGTGACAGTGTGTCCCGATAGCAAGCTATCGATAGCAATCTTAACAATCGATAACTATTGGTGATAGTTACTAAGTATGATTGACTATCGATAGTTCCGATAGTTTTTGTTTTTTTATCTCTGCTTATTTTCTGAAATTCCAACTTTGTCTGTTTGTGCTAGGCTGGATTTCCACCAGTCTTTTTTAGAGTGCTAGCAGTAGCAAGGATATCTCAACCGGACACTTTAAACTGACTCCCGCCGACCAGTAACTCCCATCTTTTAACGTCTTTTTGTATGACGCGATCGTGGTTTGACCCATCGACCTTCCGCACTCCGGGCGGGCGCTCAAAGCCCAATACAATATGTTTGACCATGAAATATGTAAACAAACCCGTAATATTGTATGCATTTAACATTCATTTTGCTAGTACTACCATGATGCTATCGCGATATCTTTGTCAAATTGTGATAGTATCACGATAGTAATTCTAACTCAATACTATCGTGATAGTGAAATTACCTGTGAAAGTCACCCCTAATGGTTAAAGCCCTAATGGACGGCATGTAGCCTAGATAGTTTCGTCTTTCTTCAATATATTAATGCCATTATGTGTTATGTCATAGCCTACACGTTTATTATATATAGAGATAAATTGATCCTTCGGAGAGAGTGAGTGAGAGAGAGAGAGAGAGAGAGAGAGAGAGGGGGGGCGGGGGAAATTCTACAAGCAGTATATGTACACGTATCTTTTAAAGTTCTGTTCTAATAGTATAGTCATTGCTAATAGTATAAGAATTGTCGTACGATTATAAGAGCCATTATAAGTAGGTAGCCTACTTAAATGGCACATATAGGCTACTTACCACTGGATAATAAAACTATAATAGATGTAGGCATATTAGTAATAAGTATGACTGTAATAAAGTATAAAAGTATATAGGCCTATAGTAGGCCCTACAATAAATATATTTGGCACAAACTCAGTGATAGTCTAGAGAAGCAGCTGCATGTTGTCAACAATATGATACGGCAGGGGCGTAATTGATGCAGATACGCAGACGCTTCCACATCAATATCCTAGCTAACGTTATTTTTTTTTAACTTGCTGGCGCTATCTTTATTTATTACTAGTATTTAAATACACATAGCTTGTAGCTACCACGCGCCTGTGATAGTTTTTTTATAATAGTATATTTCACTTTCATATACCGGTAAGCATAATTATAGATGTATTACCCGTTATAACAGCTGATAAACTAGCTGTAGTAAATGTTTAGAGGTATCTATCCAATCTAATGCAGTAATGCAGAAAAATGGATCGATACAAATACTCGGCAATTTCCGTAACTAGTTGACGGAATGACACGAGTGGTTATTAAAGCTTCCGTAGTTTGCTAAATTTGGCGAAAAGACCGCCGAAAGAAGAGGGTTACGATTGCTGAAGTAAAAAGCGTATACATAACAATTAAATTATGTTGAAATAAAGTTACTTTTAAATATTATTATTGAAAATGTTATTCATAACAGCTAGCAAATCAACGTATGAATATTTTGCTCAAAATAGATCAGTAGCTGCGATGGCCGAGTGGTTAAGGCGTTGGACTTGAAATCCAATGGGTTATTCCCGCGCAGGTTCGAATCCTGTTCGCAGCGCAGTTGTTTTGTTTGTTTATTTTTTAGAAATATTATTATTCAATGCATTAGATTTCATTTAAATATTATTATACACGCGATGCATTAGATTTCAATTAATTAGCTGTATGAAATAGTCCCTATACGTCGTATTTGTTTTATGCAGTTCATTTATAATGTAGATAGTAGTTTATTTACTAACTATTCTTAATTTTAGCGAGCAATAATCAAGTTGTTTTTGAGTAAATTGAAGTTTTCAAACGGTATTATAACAACCAAAATAAAATATTAAATATTAAAAATTAAACTTTCTTAATCCCAACTGAATGTGTTCTGTTTAGACCATAATGTATATCATGAATATCTATTTGATAATGTCTATTTGATCCAGCAAATCCTCTTAATCTCATCGTGTAAATTGTTGTTGACCCGAATGCTATTAGAACATTCAGTCTACTCACAGCAGTGACAGCACACACTTTAATTTTATATATAGCAATAAATAGCATATTACAAGTTGTTGAGTTAAATATAAACTTTATAGCCATCGTAAAATACGTCTAAAGATAGTCCACTCTAACACACTTATGGGCCATTAATTATGTTTCCATTTTGAGAAGCCGTCCTGTTATATTTAACCACGTCTATTATTTTAATATTCTGCATAAACACTAAGAAAAATATATTAAATTTTATCTTTATAATGTGCTATGCTTTCCTCATAGCAGCATATTGGACACAATTTAAATTTTATTTTAATGCGTGCAGCTTTTGATAATGTCACGAATGTTTTGTATATAGTAAAGAGTTGCACGTAGTTGAAATTAAAGATATATAGTTTCTTAATAAAGTAAACTTAAATATGCGAATTTTAATAGGCCTACATTACTGTATGTTTTGTAACATATTGTGTGCATCATCGAATATACAGCTATATACCAGTGTCACGGGTGTATGTTGATGAGAATGTGTTGGTTATACATTAATTACCGATGCATTCAATGTAAGTGTAAGTTCCATTTCTTTTCCCCAATTTTCATAATTTACGTAGACATTGATATTGAATATGAACAGTCACGTCATTGCAATTGGCAAGCTCTCGTAAAATCTATCTCTTCAGCATAGTCCATGATATTTCGCCACTGAATGGCCTAGATGTTATTAGGTCGAATATAATGTTTACACAGAGAAATTGACCAGCATTATGCCTACCGTTCTCAAACATAGCCGTATATCATTTATCACTTAAGCTATTTGCGAAACGTGGAACTTGAATATAATTACGCAAAGCTATAAATACCAGTTGATACGAGCAAGATATTGGATAAGATCTGAACCTGGGCCGGTATTCATAAAGGGGCTAAGTCAGTTTTTGCTATATATATTTGGTCATCAAAAACTGACAACCCCCTTTATGAATACTTTATGAATACCGGCCCTGGGCAATAAGCCTATATATATACATGTAGATATTTTGGGGTACACTTTTTTGTGTGTACATGTATATTCCTTATTTCCAGGGATGCCTCTGATTGAGAAACACAAATATAAGAGGACGTGCATGTCAGTGAGAATACAGAAATACTGTGTTAGATGCGTGTTATATAATGTAATGGATTGGGTACAATATGAACTGGGGTAGAATCTTGGAATCATGTTGTTACCATAGTTACCAGATGACATTCAGCCTTTTTAGTGCCTTATGCCTCAAGTCTTTCCTAAGTAGTAATTAACATTAATTGGATAGCGATACAGATGAACCAGCCGAAGATGCGTTCATTGATAACATATTATGCTTAATCTCTTCAGTGCATGTTCCGCAATCCACCTATATATAGTACTACCTAATAGTAGTATCACGATCATGTAAAATGTTTGCTATTTATTCTTAGAGAAATGTGTCCTATAGTATTCAGCATGTCTGTGGAACTATCCGGTCCAGAACAAACAGTAGATCTGTGAGATCGATCAAGTATAGAAAGAACTGTGGCGGCATCTGACAAGAAGAACATGACTAATGCTTGAACTGTACATGTTTGGTGTCAATATAAACATAGTGTTGGCGTTGTTCGTTCTTCTGTAACATTTATATTACATACTGTATCGCCGACTATTATCAACCCTTCTTAGAATAAGAGCGTATCAGTACATAATGTGTACACTACGTATCTTGTATTTAATGTGTACACTACGTATCTTGTATTTAATGTGTAACCAAAATATTTCCAATAGGTTTGAAGGTTGAGATATCGCTCAATGTGATAGTGTAGGCCTATACAGATGCAGATTTCAGATATTGAGAAAAGAGCATCACTGAATTATCCCACAGGTTCATAAGGTTGTTACCAGTGTCTTAATTTAATACTCGGAGTATACTGGAAATAGAGTATTGATCAACTCGACTCCTTCTCCCGGCTTTCATCTACTGGTATATTGTTCATGGTAATGGTCATCGCCATGCAAACACAACCTATTGTTTAATGTCATGGTTTCCACGTGTGCCCACTGATCGATCCAAGGCTTTCATTGCGCAGGTTCAATCATGTCTAGTGACACGTGACAGATTCTATTTCTATAGATATACGTTGTTCCAGGCCAGGTTGTAACATACATTACATATTGATAATGTGCATTGTGTTGTACTACGATACTATATACGCCTATATATGGAATTATATAGTAGGCCTAAATGCCATCTGGGGAATGGGCGCGTGTCCTTGAGCTCAGAACTTGAAATATTCTAGAATGCACATTGTGTTAAATTACAATATATATAGTAAGCAAATGTCACGATTACTATATATATAAGTATGCGTCCGTACCAAGTTTATCAGACACTATAGCACACACAAACAAACAAACAAACAAACACTCACACACACACACACACACACACACACACACATATACCGGTATATATATATATATGCTAAATATGTGTATGATCTTTGTATAGTTAGCTATATATAGGATATTGATGTTCGAATGGTCGAATACTTCTGTTCACATTTACATCCATTTGTATTGTACAGTGCATGTTTATTGATATTATATGTATATTATACGCGTATGTACTGTATCCGGTATATCGATATTGTATATATATATGTATATAAATCCTCTGAAGAGGTCCACAATTTGTTGGACGAAACTAGTAAGGAAATAGATGGTTTTGTATGTATATATATTTAAAACTATATATATATATATATATAGTTTTTAAAATATATATTGCATGTTAAGTTTCAGCATCTCGGGCTGAAAATATACTCTGCAGACTACGAAAATCATAGCAACCGAGGTCGACATGCAAATCACCGTGACTTTGTAAACCTTGTGAAACTAAACATAAATAACAATTCAACACAATCTACATAATGCATTGGAATTCGTGACATTCTTACATATTCTTTTACATGTACTATAAGTCCAAGTATACGTAAACATGTAGGATACTGTACTGCTTATATAGGTGCATGCCGTAAGAATGTTGGAGAGAAACGTTTTTTAAGTCAACATTTATTCATCTATAATTACACAATAATGCAACTTGGCTGGCAGTCTCTGCGAATGACATAATAGGCAAATATACCCACGATGTGCCACTTTGTGGAGCAGTTAGTTTGGTATAGTAGATAATCATGGAATACACATATGCGTACAGACTGCATGTTAGGACGCATGCACGCACATGTATGCACACACACACACACACACAAATGTAAATCAATAGGCCTTTCACCCTCTTTTATTCTCGGGTTCTTCAGTTGATCATGTATGTATGTATGTATGTGTGTGTGTGTGTGTGTGTTTGTGTTTGTGTTTGTGTGTGTGTGTGTGTGTGTGTGTGTGTGTGTGTGTGTGTGTGTGTGTGTGTGTGTGTGTGTGTGTGTGTGAGTGTGTGTGTGTGTGGGTGTGTGTGTGTGTGTTATTAGATTATACACTATCAGTTCATATATACATGTGTTAGCAAGATTATATAATATTGTATAAGTTCAATGTTTCGCGAAGTATAGGGTGCATGATCATTGAGAATACTATTATAGTAGGCCTACACATTATTCTTCAACCAATATATCCCTCTCTAGTCTGATCCCTCTCGTGCATGCCCTAAACAAACGTTTTACATGTACAGAAATATACATTTACAAATGCACGCATGCATGCATGATGCCTATTACTAATATACCATAATACTATTACTAAAATATAAGTAATTCTGAAATAGGGAATGGGGGGGATCATATACTAGTATACTACATATTATCCCCATTGTGGCATTAACACTTTCCTTGCTGGATTAGCGAGCACGGGAAACCCATATGCCTTCAGCAATGACAGGGTTAAATGCTCCAGTGTGGTGGTAGATGGGGCATACAGTTCCGTCACTATATATACGTCAGACGTCCTCACTTTCAAGCAGCATTAGGCCAACTATTAATAACGAATGTTGTATTACAATCTTCTTTGTGCAGACGTACCACCTTACAATAGAGTGGCAATAAACTATCTCCCCACCCCCTACACTCTCTCGCTCCTCGCATATGTGTAAATATGCTAAGTTCATACTTCAGGTAGCGTGTCGGAGCAGGGACAGGCGTCTCATAATATCTTGACCGACATATTACACAGCGATACCTTCCCTATAGTAGCGGTCGTCTGAATGACGTTCAGCGCCAGTCAAAGGGCTATTATTGCATGTTAGGCACACGCAGACAAATCTTGCGCAAGCTTAGATAAAAAGTACCACGTTACGTCACAATATGTCTAATGAGTGCCCCACGGGAATATCTTGTGGTGCAGAAACATGCTCAAACCCATAGGCGGTGCCAGTGTAACGAATATATTGCATTGCCACAAGACTCGGCATATATCCGTAACGGTATAGAATAAAGTACATTTCCAAAGAAAAATTAAATTTTAAAAGAGAATATACGACAGATTATTTATAGATCTACGTAGCATTGCTAACATGGCTAATCCAAACACATGACTTTGAATAATTATAATATAATATTGTACCATATCTATAGCCTATATTAAATCATTACTACCGTATATATAAGATAGGGTATACTATTTTATATCATTATTCAGGGTATAGTATTTTATTATAATTATTCAGTCTTGTGATCCAATTAAACATGTATATTACTAGTATGCTTAATATTTTCAATACCGCGGTACATATAATGTAACGCATTGGTTTGCCCATCAATTTGCATAATTTGTATCGCCTGAACTTTATAGTCACAATGACATGACCTGTATATTTTGACATCAGAAGGAAGGTCAAACTGCGTTCTATAAATTCCAGATAGGTAATGAATGATAGAGAATGCGTGCACACGTGCGTGCGTGTGTGGAGGGTAAAATTCTGCTATGAGCGTGGCATTCAACGACATTAACAATAGATATACTGTACTGTAGTCACAAACATCGTCGGCTTTGGCAGTAGATGCGCGGTTCATTATTAGAATGAAGTTTTGCAAACACGAGACAGTAAATTACACACGGTCACAAAACAAACATTAACTTTCTGTCTTCCAATGGAATGGACATACTAGTCGTATGTAGACAATGCCTTTCAGTTTGTCAGAACACGTATGTCTGCTAATGCCTGTAGGCGATAGCCGGTTCATCAACTTTCAAGCGCCCGTCATGCTCCACCTACTTGTACCTGGCTTGCACAACTCCAGGGCAAATTTTCACAACCATGTCAATCATGGCAACTGTAACGTTACAAGCACAAGTAGAGGTCAAACAATGTCCATGCAGTTGTTCACTGCTCACTGACCTACACTTGCGATGCTTAACCCTCTCCATGCTGAAGGCAACCGGAGATGCCTAAAGAGCTGTATCTGTACGTAATTCAGCAGGGAGAGGGTTAACATTATCTACGCTGGAGGCAACCAGAGATGCCCGAAAGAGCTGTATCTGTGCCTAATCCAGGGAGGTTAAAGAAATTCAAACAAAAGTGTTGTTACTATCATCTGTTTATTTGAAAAAAATTACATGAACATTCACACAGAACACAAGTTCTCATTCTAGCCTGGGTGAGGCTCTCTTGTATTCCACAGAATTGGACTAGCACATTCATTACCAATGTACCAAGCAAAAACAGTTTTACCATACAGTATTACTAAAACACAGGTAAATTGCAAAGTAATTTCAAGAGAGAATACACACTGGTATTTATTAATAAGAATTTTCTATATATACAAAGTGTAGAGAAATAAGAATAAATGCCACTGGTACATCTGGTAGTGAAGGGGCTAGCTGCTCCCTACTTATGTCATGTACAGTTATATAGGCTGGAGAGAAATGCTTCACCTGTCCAACCGTATCCAGTGATCATGTTGGTATTGTGTGACAAACATTTCACTCCATCCTGTTTAAAGTATGGGTGTACTAACATGAATAAATTCACACTACCGGAGATTAAAACACTTTCAAAACTACTGACCCAAGTTCATACAGGATACCCTCTGAATATTTCCATCCTTTGCACATCACTATTGAAGGATTAGTTTTTCTAGCTCTAAACATTCTGTTTGGCTTGCTTCGTATCTCATAACCGAGAGATTTTCTTTGCGTATAATTGTAGAGTGCAATGGAAAATGAGATATGCCATTATGCATAGGTCAAAGTTTGTATCACAATGATTCCTGTTAAGTCTGCCTTTGTAATCCGCATCCATTAGAAACCTAAGACCATGAACATAACCTACATAAACTCTGCTACTAAATAACAATGATGCAGCAATGCCCTGCATACTAAAATGTATTTGCCTTCAAACAATAACATGCAGTTCTCCTCGAGTTTACGCTATATGCAGTTGGTACTACAGTTTAAAATATCTATAGAACTATATATTTAAATATATCAAAATATAAACATCACTTAAAGGAAAAAGTAGAATAAATGTAGTAATATGACATGAGCATTTACACATATACTTGTCCTCTAGTACACACACAACAGTATTAAATGCCACCAGTTATCTGGAATCAGACATGATAAACATATGTAGTGGAAACAGGGAAATGAGGAAAAGTGACATGAATTCAAGGTACACAAAGGTCTTGGTTAATGGTATTTGTGCTTATTTGTATGTATACACTAACATCTTGGTTACATGCACATGTAGTATCAACTTAATTCAACTGACTAACAAAGAAACACGTAACTGTAGTTCAACTGACTAACAAAGAAACACACAACTGTGTATGTACATCATTATATAAACCATTTTCTCACCTTTCCATTTTTCTGCATAAAGTGACAATGCCATATTCAAAGATGATAGATTTCACTGCTGAGTATTTCTCACCAAAAATGTACAACTAGTGAGATCACGTACCATTTTGCCTATGAACAGTCATCACAAATATCAATATGATTACCAATTGCAATAGCTCACTCCATTCTAAAGTGACATATATATATATATAAGGTATGACATTGTCACTAATTTGCTGACACTGCAAACATACTCACAGATTATTAGGGTAGGTGGGCTTAGGGTTGGGATATAATCCTAAAGTTAAAAATCATTAAAATTATTGTACGATCTCAATGTGATAAAATAAGGTGTACATATTGAAAGCAAATGTAAAATGTCCCCATTCTGTCAGTTATTCCTCAGTAGGAATGTAAACATACAAGGGTCGAATCACATCCAGACAGGTGTAGCCTGGTTCACTCTCACAACTGATGGAAACAACCAGGGAAGATATGCAATCATTCCAAATACTAGTATGTGACATAAAAAAAATGTATCTAGCATACAACTCATGTGGCACAAACGGCCTCAATTGTTTCTATTCACTGTTCGAAGAACAACAGAGGATATTAAAGTTGCTCTTGTGGTTAATACCTCTTACAATACAGCTTGTGTTAGCATTGTTATGCAACAGTCTTGGAAACAATATACAAGGCCAGGGATAAACCTAGGTTGAAACAATTATGGACTCGGGGTACCTTTCCTGAAAACCCTGCCTTGCTCTATCGAGTGGAGATTTTTATTGGACAATGAATAGGACACACTCCCCGAGACCAAAACAACAGACCCTGAAATCATTAGATGGAAACTAATGACGAAGTAAACAAGTACCTGTAGTCTCCAGATTGAGACAGGGCTCCGATTCATACCAGGAGTATCCCTGTGAGGGTGATATTAAAATAATGGTGGATGGATTGAATTGCTAAAAGAATGAAGTACAGCGAGATTGACAGATTTTGCAAAGTGTAAATGTACAGTACCAAGCAATAGATATTAAGTTGTAATATGAACAAATCTGATTAATTCCAATAATACACCAAACTAGTTCTTACAAGGCAACTATTGAATTACATATTTTACCAAATGTCAAAAGGAGTCATTTAAAAAAAGATTTATTTCTTTGTAATAATTTCAAAGGAGCTCTTTATTGGATAGGATGAACTGAAATGGATATTAACACAGTAATATATTTCTGAGAGATTCTGCTTGAGTCTACTGTTTCCATTTCTGTTATTTGTCCCAACACAAGAAAGTAAAACATGGTGGAATATAATTTAAATGAATTAATGAATTCCATGCCAAGGAGCTCCTTTAAAACTTCTTTACTATGATAACCAGAATACGACAGCAGGCTGGAATATCTTATTCATGTCAATCTGAAGCCATTGTGAAACAGTGCATAGAAAGACTTCTGTTCACATACATATCGGAAAGAGTAGGTTGAGAATATTCTGGGAGAGGAAAAAAAGCGTTCAGGTTAAATCACATAACTCATAAGTGTTTGATGAAGTGTGCTAGTCCAATTGCCATGGATACTACGGTTACAGTTACAGTGGATGTTACAGCGCTGTTACATCCCTCGCCTGTACAATGGCAGTACGAGGCCTCGTAGCGGTACGTGCCAGTACGGTCGATGCACTTCAGGGGAGGGTCCGTTTCGTAGGCACACTGCCGGATAACACGTTTGTTGTAATCCTCGTCATACCAAACTGACAAAACAAAAAAACATTATATGACATAAGAAATAGATTTTAAAGTAGCTAGTTATTTCCTATCATGAAATAAAATTGATATTGCATCCATAACAATGTTGATAGCATGGATCATTTTAGTCAAACCCAGAACTAAGCAGTATTGCATTACGGTAGATAAATAACAATACCATGTACAAGCATTAGTCAATACTTCTTTAAGTTCTAGACGGACACCTAACTTTAAAATAATGCTGCAACATATACACTACAGGGATTGAAATTAACACTAGTCCTCTAGCCGGGCCATTTCTCTCAATGCTAAAGGTATCCTAAGGACTAGTAGAAATTCATTATGTTTGTTATTTGTATCACTATTCGGGCTAGTAAGTTATAAAGTTAGTTTCGACCGCTGAACATATATTATAAAATACACGATAGATACATACCTTTTTGTTTAATTTTACGACATGCTGTTGCATTCGCTTGACAATCCTGCAAGAACAGATCCTTGTGCTGGGTTACATCCTCGCCACACTTTCCACGTAGGTATGAATTACACACGTAACATTTAATTCCTAGGCCTGAAAGAAATATATTAGCAATATTTATATGTAGCTAAAGAGCACAAACTTTAAAGAAAATGAGAAGCAAAATAGCCAATGTCAGTGTTGGAGTTGGAGTTAAGGACATACGTATGAGAATCATCTAATCTTGGAATTCTTCCCAAATGAATGCCACATAGCAAAAATACAGTAGCTAAATAAAATTCCATATTATTAATTAGGATAGAAACTTCCACTTCCAGCCTTATATTCTACTAGTACGACTACTACTAGCATGACTAGTAGTACTACTGGCTGTAGCACTTCTGCATTCGTAATTGATTTGGAATATGGTATATTTTAAATAAAGAACACCTACGGTACTATTAATATTATATAAATACTGGCATTAGAACACCAATTAAAGTAGCTTCAAAACTTGCATAAAAGTGAACACGACATATCAGGGTGTGTGTGATCACGTGAATAAACAATAAGTTGCTTGTTTATATTTGTTCATCAGCCAGTTATGGCGTAGCACAATTTCCCTCAGTATCTACAGCATTTTATTTTTCTACACAATGTACAAAAATATCGCTCTCTAAAGTTTGTCATTGAGATCGCTTCAAAATGTCAAAACTACATCAATAATCATGTATTGTTATTTATATAATTATTTGGGCGAGTATGTTTTAAGTTAAGTTTATAAGTTGGTGTACATATTAAGAAAACCATCCAGGAAAACGTTAATAGGCCCCCAACCAGTTAAAACTTTTACAAAATGTCAAAGTGATTTATTTTTTAACAAGCCTCAAGTTAAAGCCTATGAAAGAATCATAACCTATTTGGAGCATTCAGTGTTCTTACTACAATCATTAGTATCAAGCCAGTTCCAGGGTGCATTTTCTCTGGACAGTATGGTTGGAAATTGATAAAGATGAAGATGTTATTTGCCATAAAACATGTGAAATTCTGCAATGTTGGTGAGTGAACCAATTATCATATTATTATATAGTCCAACCATCATAACACTATGGTGTGCAGCTCTACTGACCAACCCAAGTAAATACTGCACACAATTGGTGACCTGCATTCACTTAACATTATCTGGTCAAGATTGACCTGGTTAAATTTATCAGCCGCCCTACATTTATTCCTAATCTGTTGTTTCCACGTTGATGGCTTACAACTAGCATGCAGAACTTACTGCTGTGCAATTTACTATATACGCAACAGAATACTAGTCAAGTAAAAAACAGGTTCATAGTAGAAGCTGTGAGGCGAGGTGAAAGAAACAGATAGTTTGACCTCTAAACCTCCGTGGAAGCTCTCATGTGTACAGTGGATGGCTTCTTTACAGTTCACCTGAGAGGACACAAACCAGTCTATTTATATTTTTTTGAGGTCATCCCTAGTAGTATTCACAGGATTTCAGATTGTGTACACGAGCTAACAGCTCTACTGTTATACAGTAATTTATAGTATTGAGTATCAGTATGGGTATACATGTATTGCTGTTATTTTTACTTCAGCATTATTCACTATCTGGCAGTATCAGCAAAACAAAATTTTAATATACGAGTTTATTTTATACACTGTAATGATTAAATGAACAATTAATTATTAGTTTAGCTATGATACCAGTATCTGCAACTGCAAAACAAATTCTAATGTTTTGTTTAGGTTTAATTTAATAATAGTTATGATTAATCAATCACATTAATATTTAGTCCTGCAGTAGCACTTATAGTAAACTATTGTCCTGATGTTGCACAAACCGGTTGTTTCATAAATAACTAATGGAAAATAACGTCTCACAATTCTTTCTGACATGACCATTCCAGCATGATCATTGGTTAAAACAAAATGTCATAACATACCTGATGATTTTGCTGTTGATATAATTGTACAAAATACATGGATATCATCAATGATATGATAATACGTACTCATATTGTTAATATTTCTTCAACATCATTGCCAGGTCACTTTAACCGTAGCTGAATTCAATTTTTAAGCTGTAACATGCTTTAAACACAAGCTAAATAGCAAACAATTTGTTTGATCTAATATTTATTGCGATCCAAATAAAATAGTATTTTCCAAATATCAATGAGTAAATATTTCATGATGGTATCCAAGATGTAGTTATCCGTGTTCATAAGATTTAGTACAGTTCAAATGATTTAATCATACATTAATTAAAATGTGCAGATATTTTGAGAACACATGACATTTCTTAAGCTTGTAATTGTATTGTGGATATTGTAATGTTGTTTAAGGATGTTCCCAAGTATTGCACCAGCCTTGTAAAGGTACCCTTGTAGGCTTGTAAAAAGAGTAATACATTTTACCAGCATTACAAACTAAAACTCTGCCTCTTACTAGCAGACATGGGTCTCTGCTTATTACATATTACACCTGCACAAGTACTCATCGATAGTTGAGTTGCACAAATAATAAATGTGTAGCCATAATTGAAGAAGTAGTCCACCAGAGTACCATTTATAATGCCTATCTTAGTATCTACAAATAACTTAGGTTTCATTGCTGGAAGTGGAACACCGGGAATGGTGTTGCATTGCAGTATCGAAATCATTTATTCCAAACAAGCCTACCATCAAATAAATGACGAACTGACATTAACATGCTTTTATTCTAACAATATTATCAACAATTAATGACAGGGTGACATAGTCATTGCAATAAACATCTTAGTAGGCCAGGCATAAAAGACTGCAGAGGCCATTTTGAAATGGAATTGGTCTCACGAGGCAATGTTTCAGTAATATTTACCTTCTTCGATCAAAAGCATCAACAGCAGGGTAACTGTTGGTAGGATTAATGAGACTTTCATATTTTTTAAAATTAAAATCCTCGAGTATGCGCAAGGTAAAAACAAGACACTTGTTTCAATCCAACTGAACTCCTCGATGCCCTGTCTGTGACCTTGGGAATGGACGCGAAAGTAAAGCGCCACCAAAGCAACGAAGGAAAGACAACTCGCGCCGGCTATATGCTGTTTCAGAATATATTTATGGAACACTGAATATGCCATCACTTTTTATTATTTAAATTCACTTTAATAATAATATTTTTAGGATGATTTTAGTAAGGAATATTACTTTTAGCAATTTGCCGATAGCATTCTTGAAAAAAAAGTTTTGTTGTCAATGCGTCAGTGATGTCCAGAACTTTTTGGAGCTGAGGTCTACGTTTTCTAAAGAAAATCGTAACATTTTATGCATTATGTTTTTATTTTTAAAATAACTACCTACGTTTCAACAGAACAAAACATGCCTACTTTTCACTTTATTCGAGTGTACATGTACCTGTTTTAACAGTAGCAAGTAGCCCTCACATGTCAAAGTTCTAAACGGTATACATTAAAACATAATGTATTCCAATAAATATTACACGTTAAGTTAGGCATCTGCCAAAAGATACCGGTGTTCCTTCTAATTTTACCATCAGTATAGATAGTCTACCCATATTTATTTCTGTTTCTATATAGACGCCACGACATTAATAAGTATAAGTAAGATGTCAGAAAAATGGACACAAACCGCATAACTTGTGAATAATATCAATAATAAAAATAAAAATTATAATTAATGTATTCTCGGATTTACTTCGAGAAATAAATAAAAGCCATATATATATGTAGCGCCTAAGTATTCTGTAGCTGTTTGGATGCATGGTTCTGGCTGAAACAGCTGTGCGCAATGTTCAGAGATAAAATAATCTGAGAGAGTGTAACTGTAAACATGCACACATAGGCTCTAACATAGGCTATATCTCATTCTGAAGCTTTCGTTCTTCTATCAGTTAATGTAATAACGTGTAACCTATCCATTTCGACGTGAATAAAATATATATAAACCCTGTAGACATGAATATATATCAATATTTGTAGCGCAGTACTAGTTTAGCAATGTTACTACATGTAGTTCTAGCTCGTTGCAAAGAGGGTAATGGTGTGTGTGTGTGTGTGTGTGTGTGTGTGTGTGTGTGTGTGTGTGTGTGTGTGTGTGTGTGTGTGTGTGTGT
>JAVCKZ010051610.1:0-17561 GCA_034780755.1 Lepetodrilus elevatus
TTTCCATATACCCCGCCTGGGCGGTGTATAAATAATTCACTTATCACCCGCTGCTATGACAACGGCATATGTCTTTAAATAGGCGTCGAGCGCATTGTGCCATGTGCAGTGATCAAGTGTGCCAAAATGGCCTACGACTTTTTCAGGCAGACAAACGTTTTAATTGAATTTAGACATCATTTTCACGTTGTCAACTCATCCCTCGGGGTATATGGAATGATGTACCCCGCTTGAGAGCCCTTGACAACTTATAACGTTTTGTTTCAATTAAAACAGTGTCACCTATAATTATATTTCGTCTGTATATCACATCAGAAACACATCTGTATATTAAATACTATATTTATATAATGGGTACTACCAAATTTAAGCCCTGGGTGTAAATTTGGATTAAAAGATTCTGTTTCAAAAGTGGCCCTGGGCCTAAATACGGGAATTCCTTGTAGGAATGTGCATTACTTTGAGACTAATACTAGTATGGTAATGCAAAGTAATTGATTTAGGGGATAAAGGTCTACTATTTGGGATAATCACCTATATGGGTGAAATACCAGTGTATTCTACAAGATTGTGCCTGCTTTTCTGAAAGTCCTCTCAACAAAACAGTTTGCTTGATAGTTGTCCATTAATCGTGTGATCCGTGCTAAATAAATGAAAAAAGAAAAGCCTGCTGATTGGATGAATTAATCGCCTTCATTACAAAACTGCAATTATTTTTATAAGAGAAGCATACCCTTGTTTTAAAGATTGACCTTTTATGAAGGTCATTAATAATTTCATACATGTACAGGTTATAAACCCCATAGACGACAGTGTTAATCTACTTTTCTTGAACATACCAGTTATTTTGAGTGTTCACGGGTGATAGGGTATCATGTCGGCCGACATAATTCCGCATTTCCTGAGTCTAACTACTGATTGTATAACTGGTTACTGAATTACCTCTATGTTTAGGTATTAACTGCAAATCAAGATGGTTTATCGTAATTAAATATCCATCGTAAGTGAAATGTCATTGCAAGTCGTCCTTTCCTCTATTCACAGGGTGTCCTGCGGGAAAATATGGCGCAGACTGTTCCTCGTTGTGTATCCGGAGAATGTGCTTGAATGCTGAAGATATAGACAACTGTTATAACAAGACTGGGGCTTGTATTGGAGGATGTGTTGTTGGTTTTTCTGGAACAGATTGTGCTAAACGTAAATATTTATAACTTTATTTGTTAATAGTAATAAATACCTGGCCCCGAGATTACGAAACGTTTCTGAGTACGTTTCTGTACTCAACTCAGAATTGTGTTCATAAAACGTCATGTGACGTCATAGTCTGGGTACGCTTTTGTGCTCAGAAAGTTTCGTAATATCGGGGCCAGGATTATTTGTCTGACTAGGTTTTGGCGAAAGAATAGGCTTATTTGCCCAAAGTCTAGATCATTTCATATCGCTAATACTAGTAGTCAAGTTAATAATAACACAGTACATAGCGTAGACTATTTGATTACCGTGTTTCAGTGTGAAAGCATATTTACATACTTTTCTGTGATTTACATTATATAACGACAATCGCGTAAACGCACTATTTACAGAATACTTAACATTAGCAGAACGCTATACATGATGCATCATATTATACATTCAGCCAAATCGGTAAAATGATTTTTTTTATGTGTGTAAATATCGAAATAACGTGCAAGAATAGAAATTGTTCAATATAACGATATTACGTACAGTGTATCATCTCATTGTCCTGCCTAGTGTAGAATGTCAGAATCATATTGATTGGAGAATGTGCTTAAATAGCTTTAATGTCATGGATGATGAACGAAAGTTTCCAACAATTCTTTAAGACATCCCTATCGACTGAGACAACGTGTTGGTAACCGAGAGTATTACAAGATTACACGTAAATGTGCATCCAATATTACGCTACACTGATGTCTTACTGGTATCAGTTCCGCTCTGAACAATCGGTGCTCTACGATAGTCGTAACTCCTGATATACGTCTCTCGTAGCGCCACGATCGTTCCGTGACTGTTTGTAGCTGACGACGAGGCTGAAGTAATTCAATGTCCACCAGCGTGGAAAACTACCAGTATTCCCCATCATCACGCCATCGCTTTCCTCACTGCATCAAACATGCACACCATCCATTATTTACATTCGTAATACCAATGGTTTTGATTTACTGTCTTCTATCGTGTCGGCATGTTGATCTTTGATGCTTGAGTAGAACAAACGTTTTCCGTGGTTGTGTATGCCAGTGCAGTGAAGATGACTAGAGGAAATGATAACGCGATTTCGTTAACTGTGTTGGAAAATATACCAGAAATAAATCATGGAAAAACGCATGTTCAAAATGTTTATCGGCAAAAGCATTAAAAGGACAGGATACTGGGTCGTTTTTGTTGCTTTTGTCCCCCATTGGTATCAGAAACCCTTCCTGTACTATAGATTAGTCAAAACATCTTTACAACGATAGGCAATTATTAACCATTGTTATTTGGCAGAAATTTGTAATCATATTTCTAAAATAAATGTTTGCATATGTATACATATCAAATTCTATCAAATTAATTTTTGCTCTACATCTAAGAAGAGAAATTCTCTAGATCTCAATTTCCTTGAAGCTAAATTGCTTCAAATTGTAGTCCTCTACAGTAACGTCGTAACAAAGTGCGTCAACGCAGTCGACGGCATGGCTTCGGCCCAAGAATACTCCTCTTCCTCGTGTAATAGTAATTACTAAAGAGAAACCCAAACCCAGATACCGTATACAGCTAATCTGTCCAGCGTACTCAAACACGCATGCTAAGACACCATCTCGTCCAAGTTCTCCCTTCCTTGGCGAGTTATCTGGACAAAACGTGTGTCGAGTGTTGTGCCTCGGTTTGCGGCACTACTGACGCTCCCAAAGAAATGTTATTTCAGAACTGCATCAAACCCCGGGAGGGTCCAGAATTACAATTAAGAAAGTCTCTGGGCTGTGTTGACTCAGTTCTTTGAACTACCCCAGGTCCGTAGGGACAGAGTTCGACTTTTGGGGGGCTGCGTGTGTGGTCTCTACCATCGATTGCGGACATCACTGGCAACAGTTGGTCAGTGCCTGGCTGTAGCTGTACCAGAACTCAACTTGTCTGTCTCCACCAAAGGCCATAAAGATAAATTAGGTTTGAAGCGCTGTCCTAATTGAGGAAAGAATTATTTGATAGAATTCCGTTTTCGTGACAGTTTGACAGAATGTCCACCACTCTGACATTAGTTGTAGTTATAATTCAGACCACGGACGTTGATTTGCCTTTCTTGCAATTATTTAGTTACGGGCAAAAGTGCAAGATGTTCCAAGAATTTCCAAAGATTACTGGCCTTCAATAATATTGTCATTTTTCACTATCCAAAAGTGGCTAAGACTAGGTTTAAGCCGCTTGCAACATTCCCCACATATTATGTCACGTATATTTATAAGTATATAGCATACGGTACGCCTAGGGTCCCGTTCCACACAACACTTGTAGCGCTACGAGAATCGTAACGTCATGTTAACATACGGAAGTTACGACTCTCGTAGCGCTACGAATGTTCTGTGGAACGTGGGCCAGAAATATAATGATACCGTTAAGACCCACGAACAACTACCACGATATAGACCCTTAATATCCGTCTGATCCTAACGGTGTATGACAACACAAACAGGAAGTTGGGGGTATTGGAGGCTCCTGGTAAGTGGCATTGAGGAATGGTGCCGGTATCGACATCTCCTCCAGGTGACTTGTCTCGTCAAAGGAAATTTAGCTGGCTTACAAGTACAAGGAATGGTGCCGGTATCGACATCTCCTCCAGGTGACTTGTCTCGTCAAAGGAAATCTAGCTGGCTTACAAGTGCAAGGATGCCGAGTAACGCGCCTGTGGGAACGGTCCGCAAATAGCTGTGTATAATCTTCAATTTCTGACCGCCAGCGCTGTAATGTAGCAAAGCCATTTGGAGACACACGAGCAACAGTAGAAGAGGAGTTTCCTAAACATGCCTGGGGAAGGATACCGTCTCAATGCTGACGGAATGATCATAAGCCAAATAGGTGCACAGGAACCAAGGCTGATGACTGCACTGTATCACATTGCGCTCCGTTATTGGTTCTGGTGGCGGAATCGAACCCAGAAGTATCTGTTTTCTTATCTTGTATGATAATACCAGTATTGTCACTACCCTTATAACTATAAGGTTTGCTGTTCTCAATAACTAAGTATGGGCAAGGGTTTAGGTGATAGCTCATGAATATAGACAAATAGTTTCGTAATTATGTTAATAAAGATGTTATTCAATACATTAATTGAATACACGTTTTCGTAGATATTCTTCATCACCTCCAAGATTTTAATTTAAAAACTCACGCATTTTTTCACTCGACTTTAAATAAATTGTCGAGGTGATCTATGACATACCACCGCAAAAGTCACAGGGGACTTACATCCTAAATGTCAGGTAATAGATTATCTATCTTCGTTTGTGGCTTTGGAATCACCACGGTCGCTATCGTCCCCGGCAGTCTGTGTATGCGACAGACTCATCAAGTAGTCAGAGACAAACCGAGGCGCAGTGACTAAGGTCTGGTGACTCACCGAGAAGTCGCTGGCTTTAGGACACGAGTTCCGTCCCGGTGTGGCGCGGAGTGGGAGTTATGTACGGCAAAGACAGCCGGTGACGACTTGGCATCTCACTTAGGATATTGACGAGACGTGGTCGGGACTTGGACGAGACTTGGGACTCGCATTTCGGATATTGCTACTTGGTCTGAGACTGGAGCTAAACGTGTGACCGAGGACTAGGTCGAGACCGCTGGAGTACTAAAGGTCTTCTAATTGTCATTACCGTGGCTCTTAAAGTCCAGTAATGTCTCATATCCATAGCGTCCATCATTTATGATTAAGCACAAAATCCGTGATCGTCCTAAATTATCTTAAAATGAGGACCCTTGTCCGGCTTGAAAGCTTTTTACAATTTGTACTCGATACGTGAGATAAACAATGGCGTGATCTCACTGGAAAGATCAAATACTGAACATCACCGGACAAGTATACTCAATTCGTCCTTTCTATTTTTCGTATACTTATATAGAGTGGACAAAAATAATGATTTAAACATCAAGAAGGTATTCAAGTCTGAAATGTATACTAGATATTACTCAACGTACTGCTCCAATGATAATAGCGATTCAGGGAGAACAAGGACGGACGTCAAACGTCTGATATTAGAGTATTTCCTTGTCCAGAGTAGGCTTACATGCTACTGAGCAGTTAAACTAAAACGTTAGATCCGCCCTATGGCTAGCTACACAGCGATGAAACGATGGCCAACTGTTCCCCTAATGTACATGTATCGGGAATGAACCGATCATCGATTATCGTGCCAGGTGAACTAATAGGAGTAATTACGTTATGTAAACTAGCGACAGTCTCTGTAGACTCTGCAGGGAGGAGAGGACACTCACGCCGTGTAATTCTAGCTTTATGGCTGGTTACATTGACTTCAAGGCTCCGTGGACGAGCAAACATGGACATAATGGAATAAGTAGCAGCGGTAGAACAGGTTCCTCGCTACGAGCACTCACGTTTAAAATATGCATAGATGTACAGGAATTAGCGGAATGTATTGGAAAGCAATTTAAAAACTGTTCAAGAAACGTATGTAAATATATTAGATAAAAACACACATTGAGGTAATAACGGAACAACAACAATAATAATAATAATAATAATAATAATAATAATAATAATGAGGATGAGGATGAGGATGAGGAAAAGGATGATGAGGAGGATGATGGGGAGGAGGAGGAGGAGGAGGAGGAAGACGACGACGACGACGACGACGATGATGATGATGAGGATGATGATGAGGAGGAGGAGGAGGATGGTGATGATGATGAGGAGGAGGAGGAGGAGAATGTTAATACTAGTAGGTCATATTGATAGGACTCCAAATCCGCTCCACAGACATGTTCAATTGTTAGATTAACCCATATTTAACCATTAAATGTTAGTTACATTTAACATCAACCAAGTACACTTCTCTACCCGAATAATCCCATCAGTTATTGCGAGGTTGCTCATACCCTCGCGTATTAATGCCGCCAAAGTGTAATAAGTTTATCATCATTATCAAATATCCACGGGGCTTCCTTCGCATTACACGTATGCCAAGCTTGACAAATGTAATCGATATGTTTTGGAACCATTTTGCAAAAGAGATTAAGAAAGATCTCCTGCTATCCCGTCTGTCATATTTCTTTCTGCTAGAACCCCGAATAAAGAAATGGGGTTTAAATGCCCTGTGTACGATTCACGTGGTGCTCCGACTTGAAGAATGCTCAACAGACACTCTACCGGAGGGCACAAACTTAATTAGCCAACACATTGCTTCACATTATAATGTTGAGACTTGGTAGGGTGGCAGGATTTACAATGGGGAGAATCGATATTCCAACGCGGCCGCGCAATGAAACCGCACATTCGCGCGCACGGTGGCGTTAACCAGTGCACGATCATGCACTTCACGATGCTAGAGAGTTCAGAACATCGATCGGTTGTGGTTGGAGGGGATGAGGGCGGGGGAGGGCGGGGAGGGAGAGGAAGCAAGTGATGAGTCATATTCTGTAGTTATACACAGACGATCAGTGTATTCACAGCGTGTTAGGATTTACTTAAACCTTTGATAATCCTGCACACCTGTGAAGGAATATAATGTTTCTACATCACGTTCTTCTATTGATCTTGCAATGTTACCAGTTCATGCCCTATTTGTATAATGCATAGAAACAGCAATATAGAACAAATGCACAGTTGCACTTACATACAACCTTATTTCTATCACACTTTGCTAGATGTACAGTCTCGTTAAAATACGATCCGTAACTAACGCTCAAACAGATATGTGATACTCGCTCAGCTGGCTGAGATCCGATTTTAATGAGATTGATTAGATGTATTTAGTGGCTTCATTCATGTTTGGTTTTACGTAAAAACTAACAGCATACAATAACTGTTCGTTCAATACCAAAGTAATCGATGCATTGAAACATGTATCTGTTACCAGTACTATCTGTAGCGTACACGTGGTAAGGGTAGGTTCCGTCTTGCTGCAGAAATTCTGCCAATGATGAAAGGCGCACATTGTTTTTAGCTATAAATATTGGCGTTCTTAGTAACGGACAGTCACACTGTAATTGCCAATTCAATGTTTGTGAAGTGACCACCGAAGTTGCAATCTACAGACTCTGACTTATCCCTAAGGCAACTCACAGGTAATTGCAGGATTTTCTCTGTGAAGCTAAGTTAGGAATACGTGAAGTACAATCTCAGACTCTTAATCCTGCGCATACACGTACAGACTTCAGAATGAGGTAATTTGTCCGATCACTGTCTGTCCTGTCGAAGCATGTTCAATAAGTTACAGACACAACTATTTTAACGCCATACCCGCTGTACTGCATTGACACCCCCCCCCCCCCTCACCCCACCCCACCCCACCCCCCACCATCACTGTCCCTACTCCACCCCCACGGCCCATCACCCATCACCCAGCCCCCCACACACAATGAATGAATGAATTGTTTATTTACACATACAGCCGAAGTAACACGTACAGACATGATGATGTCAAGAGGAATATGGATTACATGACTTAATTCACTTTCACTCAGCTAACAATGTCCGTTAATGTCTTTAAATTATGTATAGCCAGGGTCAACATATCATTAGCATGAACATAGTTATTTATTCAGTCCTCTTTTAATAAGGGATGGAGCTTCAACAATGCCCTCGCCAATTGTCGGCTGATAGTTTGAAAGCAATATTCAGAACTCCGGCTTAATAACGTCCTCTGAGTAACTGGCCCGTCACGATGGTTTAATCAAATGTTTAACCCTAAACGTTGTCAATCAATCCTGACGCTGCTTGATTAATGGAACATGTAAGATTCATAGCATTTAAGAAGCAATAGTTCATACACAACAAAGGATCGATATCTTATTAATCATCTTCTTCCCTGAATAGAATGTCATATTGATGGCATATTGATATTTACATAGACATGGAACATATGCACTTACGTTAAATACGTTACAGGATATCTATAATAATGTATATTTCTAATTGATACCTTGCATACATTGTTATTTGATGTTTACGGACGTTGACATTTTAAACAAAGAATAACAAAATAAGAAAATACATAGAAATACCAAATCTGCTAACGTCTATTTCCATTGTTTACTGTATCTTTGTTCTTGATAAAAGAAATCGTTCATCATAAGGATGATGGAAATTTATGGATTTCAATCATGGTTAAAAAGTCTTGGAATAAAATACCATCATGTTTTTTCTTTAAATTGTCCTTCAGAGTGAACTGAATCCAGATCCAGAATAGAAATCACCACAGATTCCGTCCTTCCTTCTACTTCCAGCTAATCAGACGGGGAAGATTGTGTTAACCCCTTCTCCGGTTATTAACGTCCTAACTTCAATGGTTACAAACTATTTTCTTTCCCATTGAACAATGACTGAATATAAAGAGTTAACCAATCCACCTCGAAGGTTTGAAGAAAATAGAGTGGCAAGAAACATCATTGTCCAAGATTGATGAAAACCTCAATTCGATAATCAATTAATAAAATCTTTGAATATTGACATTGTCATGTAAAGACCTATACAATTTCAAATACGATTTCCAAGATTGCCACTAATTAAATGGGGGGAAAAACACTAAATTATTGATTGCAAGTAATCGCGAAAGTTATTAAACAATAATATCAGTTTTGAAATGTCAGGAATTAATTATTTCAGTAGACGTATGATATGTGTATTCAGTGATAGATAACATGTGAACAATCTCGGGCTCAATCACGCATATATATGCATAATATACATATATTTACGTTTGTGTTTGTATGTAAATGTTACCACAAGGCGATCAATACCAGTCATCAATACTTTCCCCACATTTAAATAATATAACTCTCCGGTGCTTATTGCGAGTACTAGTGTTGACAGGTGCAAGTTAGTTCTACAAAACGACAAATAAATACATGCCATCATGTATATAGACATCTATTAGATTCACAGTAATGTTAACGTTGATTCGATCTATGAAATTGTAAAATACACTCAAATGAGGTAAACGGAACAGGTATTCATTAACATAGAGCATTGTGAAATCATTTGGAGGAGTATCATTTAGACGTTATCTGGAAACAATACAAAGTATACCAATTGGACCCAGATACGTTTGAAGAACAGACCGACAAACAGGCGGACGTTTTTCCTCGTAAATGAAGGTCCTTGGTTTGCCGGTATAGACAAGTATTAGTCATGGTCACTCGTCTAAAGCTGCGGTGGCTTCAAACAATGTTTTAATCAATAAGTCTTACCCCCAGTAGCTCCCGGTTTATACCGTATCTATATACACGTATATGAATCAACACACGAGATTAATCATCGGCAGCTGGGAGTGTTTGATAGCAGATTATTTATTTATTTACGCATCCTTACAGAACTTTGTAGGTGGTCACTGACATTCTTGCTGTACCGTATAACGCACATTTTGGACTGGATGGCAAGTTCTGAAATCTGTTGTATTTGCTATATAGTCAATTAAATCATCGATTTGAGACACGATCACACGATATATGTTTGGGTTTGTCCGTAAAAAAAGTAGTACTGTGTATTTCAATTTAGAACAGTATGAATGAATGCACTATTGATCATGTATACAATTATACATTGCTCAATAATGTGGTACAGAAAACAAACAATTCTCTATATTTCTCTCTCTCTCTTTCTAAGTGACTAATGCATATATTGATGGTACCTGTGAATTCTGTAGATTCTGTAAATTGTGGTACCAGTAAACATACGTGTATATGTATACCAGTACAGCACTAACGTATCTACTAGTACAGTGACGTTAACTTGCAAACATTAACTAGGACTATTATATGGAGGGTCTACACACAAGGAATTGCAGGCATGACTAGCACATTAAGTCATGGGAAGGACTAGCTCAGGACCTTCAAAAAGACACATTGGATTACATGTAATACATACACGACATAAAGTCATTATGCATCATAATTAATACAGTATGCTTCTAAAATATCACGATATATCGACAATTTAAAACCCCATTCTCTCACACGTCTCTGGTGTGGGTTTTCTTGCTGATATGGGTTTGCTTTCTGCGATAGGTTTGCTTTCAGCGCCTGATATCATCACATGGTTTGCCCTAGGGACCTACCTGTGTGTCTGTGAATGTAGTACGGGATGCTCGTCATCCCACTGAATCCCATCGTGTAGAAGCACACAAAGGCAAACTGTATTAAACTCCATTTGGGAGGATCAGTTTCGGCACTCTCCGTCATTTTGATCTCTCAATGTATCCTTGGTTTGCAAATGTTGTCCAAATATCCCACGGATTCTCTCGATTCCGACACTGGCAGACGACGCAAACTGACACTTGCTGCAGGCTCGCAGAACACGCATGCGCAGGAAGCAGAAGCTCACAGACTGGATGATCAATTACGTGAATTCCAGAGAGGCACGGTGCAATCAATGGCGGAGTCGGCGGATTCTTCTGCAAGTCTCATGCAACTCAATGGCGCACTACGGTATGCTTTGCCTGTGAATATAGAAAGGGCTCATATCGATTCTGTTGTTTCCAAGACAAAAGTGTCTTCGTGTGCCATTTGAGTGCTGGAATCCAAGCCTCTTTTTTCTTGAGTAGACCGAATCTCGAAGAAAATAAATTGCCATGGAAAAACATGTATATAGAATTTGATTGAATATAGTCTCACACATGTGGGAGTTGAGATTGGAACTCGTAAGCCATTTATTAGAAAGCACAAATAGGCATAAAGTAATTCTCATGGGCACAAGTTAAATTACTTCTTCTTGAGATATATACACAAACTTCGAAATAACTTTCAAACCAAAACGCCAGCTGTATCCTGGGAGGTAAACATATTAACCCACAGAAGAATGATACCATTGATTTGTTTCTTTTAATAAATGTTCTTTTTTAGAAAGCACAGATTTAATCTTAAATTAATTAGATATGCTGGTGGTTAACATGGTTAAGACGATGTTTAATAATTGAGATGATTTTCGCCAACTTGTTCCTAGATTTGTCACTTTACAACGTGTCGGTGGGACAGAACAATGGGGATTAATCTTTAAAAGACGGCCAGGCCAGACGCGGATGTCCTCTCAGAAGTGTCAAAGAAGTGTCAATTAATGAGGCACCGCTCCTCAGAGGAAGATGCAGGCTCTGACAATATTAATTTGACACAGAATGTGCAAAGAAATATTAGCTCATAGCGACAAGCGTCGTCTTAGTTCTTTATGTGACTGCTAATCCACAATTTCCATAAACAAATCCATTTGTTTATTACTTTCTTTTGATAAAAAGAAGAAGAAGCGAATTAAGCCAACGACTAGAAACTCGTACAAAGTCCAAAATAAATCATAGGGAATTGTGCGTGCTGCTTATCATGGTGAAATGGAATAACGAGTTATTTCATTATTTGGTGTGTATTTTTCCTGTTTCCTACAACACATGAAGAGGATAAATAGAGCACGACCAGTGGAGTTATCATGGCTAGTGCTAGACGATCCCCTCATGTATTCACAGCAGTAGCATGCAGCTTGAGAGCTTCGGGGAACAGAAGGGCCTCTAAAGTATTCACACGACTCGGAATATCAATATCAATTTATAATATTCATGAAAAGCAAAAGGAAATCCATCCTTCCAGGGAATGCACATGTGAAACTCGTTCCTCGGCATCTGTGTCTGAGAATGGTTTAAATGAAGGA
The DNA here is from genome assembly GCA_034780755.1 of Lepetodrilus elevatus. Lineage (NCBI taxonomy): Eukaryota > Metazoa > Mollusca > Gastropoda > Lepetellida > Lepetodrilidae > Lepetodrilus > Lepetodrilus elevatus. The sequence continues at coordinate 11,855 of JAVCKZ010051610.1, forward strand.
GAGCGTGAAAACAAAACTTGCCATTCATGATTATTGTTTGATAGTATGTAAAATGAATAAGAAATCATGATTATTGTTTGTAACGTTATATTTGGTACAATATCTCGTTGTAAGATGCAGAAAATTAAAAATATTTAATTGTAAGTCTGCATAACATGCAAATCCCAACTTTAAGTCACTCGGGTAACTAAATTGGCATGCGGGTGGGACTGTGGTGTGCGTGTGTGCCATGTCAGTTAGCACAGTTCAGGTTCAATTCCACCAAAGATAGTGCTTTAAAAAGTGCATTTCCTTCACATTGTCAGAACCTGCGTTTCTTTTGCGTTCTAGTATATGTTGTTGTTTTTTAGATGGTCAGCGATTTTCTGTCAGGAATGACATGCATATTATTTTGAAATACAAGCAACGAGAAACTGATTAGAAGTTCCAGCCTTTGGACCCTTCTAGCTTTGATCTCTCACTGATGCCCAACAGAACAAACTTGAACCATGATGAACTCTTTGAGATTGATCTCCCTGGCTTACTTTTGATCTTTGATCATCTCATTAAACCCGAGCAGTCACAATGACGCTATTGTAGTCAGCTGGAAGACGGCCACCTTGACTGAGCTGATTAAAAGTTCTTCTCAACAGCAATGATAGACAGCAATGATGCTAGTTTCCTCACAAAACTGATAACAGGTCTTCAGGAAAATGAATTCATCATCGTGGCTCCTAAGATCAGCGTCTATGTCTACATTATGAACCATTTTTTTCTGACCCGACGGCTCGATTGGAGTCTTGCTTATTAAGCTTTTTAGTTCTGTTTTAAAGACAGAAGAGAAGTTTTAGTGTTCGTAATGAGTTTTGTTCATGTACTGATTGTGCGTTTGTTTCAAAAGAGGGCAATTATTAATAGCTAACATTGTAGATGGTTTCTTTGAATTCGACTACCATTCTATACCTATTGCCGTTAGCGAAGACGCGACGGTTAATGACCGGTATATAATTACGTGGAACAGTGCAAGGTAGAGACATCCATCACTGCTATAGCCGTGAGCATACACAACTGCATAAAAAATGTACCAAAGTTCACTGCTCTAGAAAGATAGCAATATTGGTGAATAGTTCTTCTATTAACATTTGAAGACATCATTTCTAGATTTACGTCAGTAAAGATTTGCTTCATCAAAGCACTAAACTTCGTATTAAATATATTTTTAGATATAATTATGGTTAAAACAACTTGTTACAGATTATAACATAAAAGATCTATGATCAACTTTCGTGGTAAACCGTAAACCATAAACAATTTGCGTTGGCCAGACTGTAAAGCATTATTTAGATAATAATCACATTTGACAACGGTATTAATTCTTACAATACTTTGATGGTTATGGCAAATATACGGTCACGTTCCCCACTCATTGAAAGCCAAATCGATACCAATCAAGTGTTATATGGCTGTTTTAGTATCAGGAGTTCGTGACGCACTTTGTACGTTTATATCCAGATATTTTGTTCGCACTGTAGTATACCCATTTGGATTCCATTTCGAACAAGGGTCTGAAACACACAAGTCGATACGTTAGATACTCCAGAATTAAAAGCTATGACCATATATATACCCATCAAAATTACAATAGTGTTAAGAGACTGGGTATCACTTCTCGAAGCTCTCAAATCTACTACGTGACCATAAGGACTCTCGTAGACATCTCTAATACATGGGGAACGTGCACTTACGAGAGCTCTATGGTGTCATAATAGTGGATATGAGAGCTTCGAGAAACGATACTCTGAAGCAGATTTCAGAGAATGCATTCTATAACATAGTCTAGATGTACACCTATGCAGGTCAGCGGGTGTTGTAGTCTGGACCCCTCCTGTACTAAACGGCGTAAGTATAGGTCTACTATAACATAGGAACCATTATCCAGCGTAATGCCTAGGGCTACTATGTTAGACACAGTTACTAGGGTATTAGATGTACACAAGTTCGTACATGAGTACCCTGAATATCGAGGGTTAAGCGCAACCATTGCTGTGCCCTTTTCGTGCAAAATGACTTGTTTTGTTCATAAATACGATAAGTAGACCTATTCATATTAATTACTGTATGTGTTGTTAATTACATCAGATACCAAATGATCATTCATCAGGGAACTGACAAATTCAAAATCGAGTTTACTCGAAAGTCTGAAAAGTGCACTATAAATACAGTGCACTGCACTCACGTTGTGACAACTCTCTATAATAAACAACCCTTAATGGTCTCAAGCATAGAAACCATTGCCGCTGAAGTTAAATATAATGCAAGCCCCATAGCGGAAGATAATGCTGTCAAATCCAAATGTGTAGTACAGTTTTTCTTAAACTTTTCGAAGACAACAAAAGAAATCTCAATTGCAAATTTGTTATCGTAAGTTTAGTATTTTTTAACATTATTGATATGATTTTCATACACAGTTTATTGGCGTGAGCACTAAAAGTATGAAGTTTCCAAAGTGATCCTTTAAATCCGATAGAATCAATGGCTTTCAAAACCAGTTGGTTGTCTGATTGCTAAGGGAAATAACCTCTAGTGCTTCTTCCTTATACACAATCAGATCAATAAGAAACCGGAGTTTTCCTCCTATATGCGTGTCACATCGTTCTAGTAGGTTTGATTCTCGCAGCTTTATGTGTGGAAATATCTACGTGCGACTTCCTAACACTTAGAGACGGATAATACCTCACAGTGCGGGGTCTCTATATTGGCAGGGGAATATTTACCTACTCAATATTAATACGGGTTCTCAATGTAACATTAATATTTCTTTGTTAATCATGATTTTATTCTGTTGAGGAAATTCAAGGTTATAAGTTTCATAATTGATTTAATGTTTCAATTATTTCCCGTGTATTTATCAAGGAAGGTAGACTCTATATAGCAATTTGGCTTTTGTATTTTTAAATGTAAACATATTTAATTTCAAATGTGCTATCTATTAAAGCTTTGTATTCATTGTTATGGACAGTCATATGTCATGATCACTACTGTATGTGTGTGTGTGTCTGTGTGTGTGTGTGTGTGTGTGTGTGTGTGTGTGTGTGTGTGTGTGTGTGTCTGTGTGTGTGTGTGTGTGTGTGTGTGTGTTTGTGTGTGTGTGTGTGTGTGTGTGTGTGTGTGTGTGTTTGTGTGCGTGCGTGCGCGGGCTTACGTAGTCACTGCTGTTTATAATGAAAATAGCCCAATAAACTATAAAAGTCCTTACCATTATTATCACAACATTTACTTAGAATTAATTACGGCACGGCTAGTACACAATTATAGTACGGAAAATGGTCACATCTATAGTTGGTATAATGCAACCTAGATCTAGAAGGCAAACGTTTAATTAATGTTATTATGGCAACAGCAGTCGTAGTAGTAGTGTTCTTAACTATTATTATTAGTATTATTATTATTATTGACTTAAATCAAGTCAAGTTTATTATTACTATTTCTTAGTAACCTAAACGAGGACATATTATGTACACATACCTAAAACTAGATTGCCCGAATTCTACTGAAGGCTTACTACATACCATCCGTACAGAACATACCCACATGGACGGTATCGAGTGCCTCTTGCCATTATAACAGTGATCCGGACTGAATGGCGAAACATGTTGAATGTGGTAACACCCACCATGAGCACCACCTGCGAGTGGTATGCCTTCTATATAGCTGTGCTTCATCTGGTCATCATGCTACACGATCTGCATGGTGCTATGGAAGAGACAAGTACGACACTGGTTCAAACGGCATTGAAAACGTGAATTTAACTGGTTCTATATAAACAACAACAAAAATACCAGAAAACAACAACAACATATAAGAAGAATGAAAATAATATAAGTATTATAATAATAATAATAATAATAATAAATAATAGTAATAATAACCGTAGTAGTAGTAGTAGTATGAGAAACATGTCATAGTACAATGAAAATAAACGTTGAATTATTTGTTAACATATCCACAAGGTTGATAGCAACCATACTGTTCACTGTACAAATGACAAACGTCGGACACAGTATTGACTTACAAACTACACATTCCCGGTATAATAAAACTAATCAGGGCTAGCGTCCAAAACAGAATGTCTCCAGCAGTGCCTTTGGAACTATAAGCCACGCGTCAGGACGATTGGTTGTAATTGGTCTGCAACTCTACTCGTGTATTAAAGTATACACGCTGTCACAAGTACCCGTCAATTTACGCTCGCCAGTGGTAGTATATAGAGCAACTGATAGTATCAAGCAGCGCCTGTGGATTTCAGAGCCGCGCGTCAGGACGATTGGCTGTATTTGTTCGGCAGCCCTACACAGGTATACACCGGTATGTGTTCGCCGAGCTATTCGCCAGACCTTGCGCGTCTGACACTCGTAATTACCGAAGCGATGCCGTAGATGCTTGCACGGACCCCGTGCCAAACGGTATATAACGCTGAGGTATTCTTGGATCTGTAGGAGGGAAGCGGTTTCAGCTGTTTCCTACCTACGCGTACATTTAGCAGGAGGTGCTGTAGACTCGTCCCAGTACCGTTTACAGCGTGTCTGGTTAATGCTATTAGTTTAAAATGGGATCGTAAATATTAAACCGGAATGTGGTTTCTTTGCAGTATGTAGGGTATTATGCAAGATATAATTAACACTTTCCAATTGTATATTTCCTTTCTCTGATTGGATTTAACATTAAATGACATCAAAATAAATCATCTGCTGGGCACACATTTCCGAATTAAATTGATATTATGAATATGATATCATCCAATTAAGTGTAACATAATTAAGTTATATTCTTATGCATGGAATGATTGTGCACTCCTAATGTGTGAACATTATTGTATGTATGTCAAGTGAATGCATTTTGCCGTTGTAGCTAAGAACTAGTCCAAAACAACCATAACTATTTGTGATAGTATGCCTTTAAATGATCAATATGAAGGTTCACCAACATGATAGCAATTTACTGTATAAATAAGTTGGCATGACATCAACATTTGTACCATCGTGTACGTTAACAACTGGTACTCCTAGACCTCCTATTAGTCAAACGTCCCATCTGTCAGATATCCCATATATCAGACAGTTGGCAGCAATATACTACTGCCCTCTAGTTATAATTGGAAATACCTGAGACTACAATGATAAAAACAGTTTTAATCAGTGAGTAAACAAAGATGTCCATTAATATATATTTCACCCCCGTAAAAAAAAAAGAAGTTATTGTTATATGTATAATTTGATATATGCGGACGTAACATTCCTTGCAATAATATGTATTTATAACCATCCCGCATTCTTCGCCACCTGGTCGTCGGTTACATAGAGTTTTAGGCACACCCGCTTTTGATGTATTCTCATTGGTGTTGTTATCGATGTTTTACTACCGAGTTTTCCCGGAAGAATTGCCAAATGTAAGAAAAATAAGTGTACCTGGAGTAGAGATAGCGTAACCTTTTTTTAGTACGAGTCCATGCCCAAACTGAAATGTTATGAGGATTTGTGGACAAAACTTTGAATTGAGAATGAAATTATAATCTAGGAAGTGTTTAAATGTTGGGTGTGTGCCGTCATCATCTGTATTCTACAATGAAAGGACAATAATATTATGTGTGCTAGTTTGCGTGTGTGTGTGTTTGTGTGTGTGTGTGTGTGTGTGTGTGTGTGTGTGTGTGTGTGTGTGTGTGTGTGTGTGT
>JAVCKZ010051621.1:0-17559 GCA_034780755.1 Lepetodrilus elevatus
CATTTAAACGATTTTTTACAAAAGCGGGTATAACTACAGATTATGGTTTGACCTTAGGGATACGTTGAAGTAGACTGAAACGTCCCAAGAGTTGCATAGCTCCTTGGGGGTACACAGGCGTCTCATTAACAGGCGTCACCAACAAGAAAACGTCATCACGTTCCCGATGACCGAGGGTAGCAAGATTATATGAATTGTGACGTCACATTTACATAAGCATTTTTTATAAGCATCGTCAACAGCAAAGCACACCATTGAGGTGCATACTAAGCCAATATTCTGAACAGAAAACACTATTTGTTAGTTAAAATAAAAACTCCAATTATTGACGTATTCATATTCACAATTAATTATTTATGAACTGAAATATTACCCGAGAAATATCTGTTTAAAAGTGAGCATAGTCTATGATGATATGCGCACCTTGCGTTTCTTTTGTCGCTTACCGTAGTATATTTATGAGAAGAATTATTTTTGTTTACCCAAAAGTTTTGAAATTTTATTTGGATTCAAAATAATGACATGAAAATTAATAATTATCATAATGACATGAATAAAATGATAGTGTAAAATACATAAATGTTTGTTACCTATTACATGTAATGAGACATATCTGACAATGTCTTCTTTAGCACTAATTTGACACTCGTACACTCCAGCGTGGATGGGCTGAACATCGCGGATGTGGAGATTCCACTCTGGATCCGCTAACTGAGTCCTTCTCCTTTGGAGAAAATACCGACTGTCCGGTGCAAATACATATTCACCAATCGTGATTGGATGAGCTTGACTCACTTTCTTCCATATCACCTGAAACAAAAACATTGTTATAGGACTGAAACATTCGTTAATAATCCATGTTGTAAAATATGTATGAAATGTCAAAGTTAGTAATCCCTGTTATGAAATAATAAGATATTTTTTAAATAGTAAGATAATATTTTTATGAAATAATGATATATTTTTTACTTCATAGAGGAATACAAATACATGTACATCAGTGTTCGAAATTACCATTGGAAACTCACTGGCCCGAATAACAAATGTTTACAAAAAACATGAATTTCTACGATACCTTTAGCATTGGGAGAAATGGTTGGGCTAGTAGTAATTTCGAACACTGATGTACATACATGCACGCACGCACGCACGCACCCACGCACGCACACACGCACGCACACACGCACGCACACATGTACACGCACGCATGCACACACACACACGCACATTTCACTTCTGGTATGGACATTTAATGAATAGCAGTCCTTCATTCATTTACTCATTGATGCTTCATAAAATCACTTGAAATAGTACATTTATAATATCTAGTACATATAAAGTGTATCTATTCTAAGAACAAGATTTGATATCTTTTTTTGAATATGATATTATTTTTCACAGATGTAATAGTGAGACATGTTGATTTGATTACATGTACTAAATTATATTCATGTACCTGGGGTACATTGAAGAACTCAACGCTGAATATGTTATTGGTAACTGCCTCACCATAACTGGAGTTACTTCCCTTACATTGTGAAAATGGTAAACATGTCCAATAAACTGAAACTGCTTATAAATCATCGAAGAATTAAGTCTATTTCCTAGTGAAAGTATTTTACAATACATAATCTTAAAGACTTTTAGATCCAACGATTGGCTTGGAGATTTCAGGGAGTGTCTCCCCATCTCCAGTTTCCTCAATTATACTTCATTGTTTCTAACACACATATTTATCCTTCTTTACCCCCCATGTAGGTAAAAAATCTCTCCAAACATCATGGATACGCCCCTGATTCCAGTAGATGCCTATCACTGGCATTGTCAGTTACCATCACATAGTAAATATGTCTTGTTTTACAGTACAAACAGCGACTTATTTTGTAGGTAGAAGGTATTTCTCGGGCTCTGTGGTAGCACAATGGTAGAACTTTTGGATCCAAAGTTCCTAGGTTCAAATCCCATCCTTGGAACTTGCCTCAATGTTCATGAAAGTTACCTTTTTGATGCAATATTGATAGGATGCACGATATATCATGGCATTGCAGATATAATTCTTGGTCTGTCAGTACCAGCCAGACAGTGCTCGCAGGTTTACTGCAACATTCAATGCTATGGATGTTGTGGGTTTTCTCCGGCCCTAAACTATCAAGCCGTGATATGAGTGAACGAATCTTGAAAGCAGCTCAAAATCCCAATTCAAATAAAAATGAAGGTTTCTCACTGATTTTGGTCCCAGGTTCTCCACGGCACACGGGATGATGGCCTCGTCGCCACTCTCCACAGTGATGTTGATTGCAGTGTCCAGGAACACCGGATTTGTGTAACGCAATGGACGAGCTGCCAACACTGAAACACAGAACATATCTGTCTTAGTACAGTCATTTCTCACAAACAGTAGATAAACATACCAATTCCAACCTTTTCATTAATGTTATTTTGGTAATTGTTGAATATTGCAACTTGCAATGTCTGAATCGATGGTTTCAGATGTTAATGATGCGCATGTTTGTAACAACTGATTCTGTCATCATAATATTAATGGGGTTTTCATAACACTGTTTGATAAGGAGGCATCCTTCTCTCCTATCTCTCTCCCTTTAACAAGCTGTAGAACCTATGCTTCCATAGGATCTGACTTCCAATAAATATATGGTTCTCTGAACAATTTGAGAATGTTGGCCGATAAAAATATATTTTATATCAATACAAACTGGAGAAATAATATCACTCTAGCAACTGATTTATTAATGAACAGATGATGCAGATTAAAATGCGAGATTAAGTGTAAATATTTTTATGATTTGCGTGAAACTTGTAGAAATGTAGAACTCGTAAGCCATGAGGAATGACCATATTCTCTGACTGAATCGATACGACCAGTCGTATTTCTCTGCATGTAATCAGGCTTATAGGCATTGACTGCTGCACTCGTATCTCCTCAAGGGAGGTAATTTCTGCGCATAGCAATCCCGAGGGACGTTGTTTATTGTGCATTGTATGAGAACATGTAGTGACACATGCAGCCATATTTGGGAATTTCTCATCGAACTGTATGTTGACCTCGTTATCAGCTCATTGTGGCAGATCGAATAGGTTACAATAACTTTGTTGTATACGAGGATGTGCAGAGAGATTTGCAAATGCGAAATAATTTGCATTTCATTTTTCATATCATATGTTAAGTGTATGTATGTATAAAAACTATTTTGAGTATTACATAATTACAAATTCTCAAAGAGGCACTACAGAAGCATTTGGGATACATTTTATGTCATAAATCCTAGAATGTAATGTAATATCTTTGGAAAAATGTAAAGTGCTCAGCATAAATAATTCCGTAACTAGTTGTAAAGAAAATATGACAGCATATATTTGCAAGGCAAATACAAACTATTTCTTCTTATTTATTTTGTAAATGAAAGAAAAACAGTCCTAATATGCTAGAAAATGTCATTGAAAAGACATATTAAGAGCACATATGACGAAAACAATTTTTTCAAAACAAGATAAACATTATTGATATCTAATGTAAGCTTGTAATAAATATGTCTGATGATTATGGATTCTATCATTGCTATCTGTAGCAGATGAATCTCATTGGTTGTGAGCGATGTGCCAACACATGCTCTGAAGGGAATCACTCATAGTTTGTCCCATCAGCACGCTCTATGATACTTTCTCAGATAGGTGGAGTTGGCACTTTTATTAACTCAAATTTTTACAATCAATATGTTGGAGAACTTTCTCTATGCATATTGGTTCATCTCAACCTCAATTTTAATATCTCTATATTTTTTTACTGAAATCTGAAAAAGTAAATTTTACCAAGTACTGATCATTCATTCATTTTTTTGTATGCATGAATTAATAACAATTCATAAATCTTTTAGGTTCCTGTCGAAATCTAATTTTGAATTAGTTTTTTTCACCTTCTCATTTGTAAATTTTAAACACTGAGTAAAAAAATGTGTAGTTAAATGTTCTTTGACTTTGATCACATCTGAAGTTTTTGGGTGGGAGGATTTCTGTAGTTTGTGAGATTATTGGCATTTATCAATGAAGTCCTGTCCGAGAGGCATGGATTGAGCTTCAATCATGTTAGCATTTGTGTTCACTGAGGTATATCTAAACAATGTATAAAGCTGCAGCAAGAAATAGACTCCTATTACCAGCGTTTGACATCAACTGCGTTACAAGTTGGCAGAATTAATACTTTTCTTTTAACTGTCTGACAGAAGATAAAAAGTGTTGCCTAATTGTTAAGAACATTTGTAAGAAATATTGAAGACATAAATCCCAGAAGTTGGTTGTTAAATAGGATTGGAAGTTTTAATTAATTTCCATGAAATTTATGACAGATTGACACTGCATAAAGATGTTTGACCAGGGCTGGAAGTGAGGAGCAGTGTTGTAATGTCTGGACTCTGAGTGCGGGACTGGGGAAGCACGTCATGCTCAGATGGAGGCATGCGGACCTGACACCACGTAATCTTCAATTTAGTTTCATCTCAACCTGAGTATTAAATTTTATCGATTTCTGCCTGTCCTGTATCACACATTGGTTTAACAGACCCACTCCTTGCCACGATTGGTTTCAAGTGGTAGCAGCGCCCGAGGTCTGCATGCCAACACGATCGGGCAACGTCCACCGATTCTCCCATATGTCGTCGCACAAAACAGTCCGTGACAAAACTGTTGTGCAAAAATTGCGACTTTTGTTACCTAATCTACAAATTGATAAAGGTGCAAGAAGAACGGAGCCATGCTCATACAACAGAGAGTCCATCAAGTCCATTACCAGTCCATTCACTTCTTATTGCTTTTGCCCACCACTGGGATTCAATGATACCCAACTTTAACACGCTCTATAATGGCAATGGACGACTGGGGAATACTGGTCATTTTTCATTAGCTGCATTCAGCCAGGGGAAGTACAAGCAATAAATTGTTATATGTCCAGTTCAGGCTAGTAAAAATTGACAAAAATATAAGTATTTCAATAACGAGCTAATTTGGCACATTATTCTATTCAAAAAGCCAAGAAAAACCAGACTCATTGGTTAGAAATAGTTTTGACCTTTCACTGATCTCAGATGTCATTGTGAGGAACCTATGGTAGAACTGTTTGCCATGTGTGTTTCTGTTTGTAATGATATGCTAAAGAAGCACCACGTCCCTTCTTTAAGATGTATTTTAACCGTATCAAACAGTTCTAAAATAGATATAACATTAATTGTAATTTAACACATTCCTATGTGTTACAGTGGCTATGATTTTACCAACATTGTTGCATTTAAGAATCCTGCATAGTGTTTCTAGACCACATGACACAAGGATGACGTGCAGCACACACTAAAACAGGTCCCATTTGACTCATTTACTGACACGGACAGTCATTTCAATCATAGTTATGAGGGTCACTTATCAAATTCTAACTGCCAGATTTCATGTCTAGACCAAACTAAAAATTCATTTCCATTTACGTAGATTGAAAATCCTGTCAAATAAATATTGTAAAAATAAATCCTCTAAAAGTCCAGTTTTTATGACTTGATAGTAATTCTATTTTTGTGAAAATTCATGTGCCCTATAATTGAAACAGCAGATAACATGTCCATATGCAAGATTGAACACGATTTACTTTTGGGATCGGATTTCTCACTGCCGAGCCATTAGGACATTATGATTTCAAGAAAACATGTAGCTTGGCTATAATTTCAATGTAGCATTGATTTTTCAATGTTAAAAGGCATTGGGTTCTTAAAGGTATTGATGAAGTGGTGTACGACTCCCTCTGTCAATGACTGTGCATGGCACAAGGTTCCAAGTTGTCATTGATTGTGGACCAACCCTATCTCTCTGGTCACGACAACCATTGATCTTCACATGTTAACAGTCATCAGGGTCCAATTTACACATTTTTTTACTCTCATAGAAAAATAGAATTTGGTTGCTTTAAGAATTTGGTCAATTACCTGCCTCTTTTGTTGGAGAGTTCTTGCATTGAACCTTGGTGCCGGATGTCAAGATAGCAATCAGCAGAGCCCTCAATAGCTAAATTACATGGCATTGATTTCCACAGTAATGTTGACAAGTTAAATGCATATCAGAAAGTAAACATGATCTTGTTTTATCAATTCTATTATTCAATATTTCAGAACAAACATTCAAGCTGGTAACTGATGTTCATTTGGTGATAAAACAGGATATGCTGTCCCCCAAAAGACAGCTCATTCTGCAAACATTTCATGTTTTTAGATCAAGGTGCCTTTAATAGCATCTGCATGTCCTGTCTGCTATCCTAAATGGTATCTAGACTTGTTATTCTAAAGTTCATTATAAAATGAATTTGACTGACATCATTTTGAAGATAACAATCTTCAGCTTGATAGGGAGCATCTCAAAAGTTAAAATTAAGCTGTTAGATTAGAAAAGTTGAATCTGGAATAAAATACCCACCGTAGAGTAGTGAAAACTATCTACCAATTACTGTGGGACATTATGGAACTAAAATAATAGCAACATTTAAGAATTTTAGTTTTTAATGTATTCACTAAGAAAATAATCTCTTGAATTGAGATCAATATGAATTTTTAAAAAGTAATTAAGAAAATATCAAAGCTGTATATAGGTAGATTAATGAAGGTTAATGACATCCATACCCTGTAGAAAGAGGTTGTATATGATAACCATAAAAGTCCAGATTACTGCAATGATGCTACTATTGATCATGCTTATCTATCATACCTATGTTATATATATGACCAAAATGTATTATGTTCCCAAATCTTAGATTTATGTCCACTGGCTAATCAATAATAATATATCTCCATGACCCATTTATGAATCAAAGCACCATCAAAATAGGTTATTAGGTTGTTATTTTCTATTATGCTATTATGTTCTATTAGGTTACTATATTCACCCGGGCTAAAATGAACCATTATGTCCACCTACACCTCCAATGACAGGAACATTCGGATCCCCTGCGAGCCGCTGACCATCCACTGACCATCCACTGACCATTCCCTAATTCCCTATTCAGAAACTTCAGATGAACCCTTTTAGTCCTATTGGTCTCCTTGTGCTTCTACAGAACTCTGTACCAACTCTCAGAACCATGCCAGTCCCCCCTGGCTCTGTATAAGTCGTCCATGAAGACATTCACTAGAGCATGTAGGTTCCATGTACAGCGGTCCCAGTATGCCTACAGGAATCAGTTTAATGGTATCCAGTTTCAGTTCCTGTGGGACCCAGTTCCAGGCAAACTGATGCTGCTTTGGAGTGGACATGACATATTGGTGTTGGAGTGAATTCTGAGCAGTCTTCAGAACATTGTTTTGTGAATAATTATGAATATTCGGTTAATGCGATTTGACAATTTGTTTGTTTGATGTTGTTAATGTTGATGCAAGGGATATGTCGGATGGATTACAGTTGAATATTTGTTGTTGGGTACAGATGGAATTGGTTCATGCTTGAAGTTCTGGCTATCATGATAAATAGATGAGAAGAGGTATCCAGGATGGTATAAATTGGTGAAATGTGGCTTGGTTGGCTTCACCCCTCTTGTACCCCACCCCTACCCAACCTCTGGATGCTAGTACCACTTTATGAGATCAACGGCAATATTTGAATACAGTATACTTCGCTATTTGCCAGGTGTCTATAAATGGTGAAAATCAATTGTACATACATTTCCAGTTGGTTGACAAGTGGCTTTATTAAATGTTCCCAACTATGACACGGTCTCGCCGCCCTCCATCTATTCCTCCCGTGTCTTTTCTCAGACATCTCTCATGCTGCAGCGCCAGCCGTGATTAATTACCCACGGCCATCAACTGGTCACCATCAGCTTCTTCTTGTGTTTGCGCCCATCATCGCCACATTAATCGAGAGGCAATCCTGCGGTATTGCCCCGACTGAAAGAAACTTTTAATTGTCTCTGTATGTAGGTAGATCACCTCCAGTGTCCCCGGTGGCTCGACTTCAAGCTTATTTCCGTTAATTCTCCATGGAGGATATTCATCAAGGATTGCTAATCATTATTTACTCAACAATGTCCATTCAGAACCCCAGTCACCCCAGCCAGAAAGAAACACTCTGATTGCCTCCTATTGCAGGGCTTTGTGAGCCCCTAGGGTCCATTTTTTGTCCCCTCCGTCACCAATCTGTCCATTTCAGCCTGAAATGACCCCTTGTCAGTGACAATAATTGAGGGCATTACCACCAGCCCAAAGAGGAGACTACTTAATGTATATTGTATCTCTTCCAGGGGGATGTGAATGATGCTCAGTGTAAATAGGGGGATAGGAGAACAGGAAATTTCACATCTTACCTTCAATTTCAAGAATAATTCGTTCTGATTGATTAGCTATCACTGTTGAATGTACAATGGAAAGTTTCTAAATCTATGCTAAAGTCTTTCCCATGTGTTTTGGAGATGTGCAGTGATTATCATTATTTTACATCTAGGTTTTTCTGCTCGTAGGAATATTTCCCCACTTCCACACATTCCTGAATTCACTCCATGCATGAGTTCCCATGCCTGAGTTTCCATTCCCAAATTCCCATGCCTGAATTTTCATGGCTATGTCAAGTGACCAAATTGTATGCTATTGATTAAAATACCCAACAACTTTATCTTTCAGCAAGATTTTTAACATTGTGATGTGTGCGCTTCCGTTCAATCTTCCATTTCCCCTTGCAGTAGTGAGTTATTGAATTGGAGCCGCCATGTTCAGGGGTGCACGAAAGGTGGAAATGTTATCTGTGGAGGTGTAGGCTTATGATAAAACTATTTAAGTGAGCGAGAGGCCTGGAGATACGGTCATTATGCTAAAGAACCATGCTGATTTAGGTTATTATGAGAACGCACTCAGAAGAACTCGCTGGCATGTATTGGCACTTATTTCCTCCAGGAAATATTTACTGATTTACTAAAAAGAAATGATTACCAACAATATAAAGACTTACTTCCTTGCAAGGACCAATTTGCATATATAATCTTCAACCTTATTTAGGATGGTAATGTCACTCGGTGTCAACTATGTTTAAATACTTACAGAATATAAATTGCCTTTTAGCATACAAAGTTTCAATTTTTATATTTCTACAATGTCAGGAAAAGTCATTATTGCCCAAACTTGTCTTGATCTGTGGAGATTGTTTGATATATTCATGAACCACTTGTCTTCATGATGGATAGAATAATGTATAACAATATGTATAAATTCCCTAATTTTGTGCATTTGGGAGAAATGAACAATTATGCCAATGGCCATTACTACAGTACTTGAACTTCAAGTTGAAGGGTTACATTTCCTATAAGCAGCAATAATTGATATATGCCTCAAGCCATCTGAAATAATGATCACCCAAATGTATCCAAAACAGTGTGGAGCCTACTAGTGGAATACTTCTAAGTTTATGCTAGAATATTACAAGCTTGACGTCATCCAGTATGAATTGACTAAAGCATCGAGATATCCTCTGTCATATTGGCTTTCTGAGTATCACCTTAGGGTGAAAAAGGATGATGAATTCTATATTCTTTTCATGAATTGTTAATGTGAATGTTATACCTATTACAGGTTCGTAGGGTGGCTTTCAGATGTTTGTTGTGGCACAGCAGTTTGGATGACGGCATTCTGTGTACTAGACAAGGCGGAACATTGGGCAACTTTCCTCTCCTGGTGAAGTAGGCCAATCTTCGGTGCCGTCCTCAGTCCTTTATTTGCTATTGATTGACTAAGGAGTATCGTTCGTGTTGCATGTGAGACGCCAAGCTGAAAGTGTTATCAACAAACTCTCACGTGGAACCTCGGGCTATTTGAATGCTCAGACATTCGCGGAGAGACTGCTACTTTTTCTTTGATATCAGTGGCATTACAAGTGGAAAATATGGATCAGGAAAACCATCAGCCCTCGGGTTACGGATGGCCCTCCTCCGCGTCCATGGTGTCATTTTTAAATCCTCAAGTTTGTTTGTTTAATTTTGTGGAATGAAGCAACTATCCTTGATTACCTATAGAAATGGTCGGCCATGCTGGATTCTTTTAAGTGTTTTTTTCCGCCATAACTGTCGGGTTCGGAATGGAACACTAGAGGTTGATGTCTGTGATGATGTCAGAGGGAGCAGGTTTAACATTTCAGATAGATTTCAGTTAGAAGTTGGATGACAGCTTGGTTCTACTCCATCAGGTTAAAGCATGGACTCTGCCTCCACTCACAAACTTACTAAATGGGTTTCAATTCTCAAGAGATTCCGAAATAGAAATCTCTTCCACGGGTGTCAACTGTTTGCTCTTCAAAATGGGCATTTTTTACTATTTTAATCCATAAGTGCATTAAGTTTAGTATGCAAATATCAGAGGTGTTGGATTTGATGTTTTGTCTACTACTTGAGATAAGTAATTCTTCTGAGGATAATTGATGACCACTGCTTTGGTGTTGTATTTCTTTTTATCTGTTCTTTTTATCTTTCTGGCAGTGATAGAACAATCTTTTATAATCATTCAAAAGTTGAAGTTGGAGGGCTTTATGTGGTATTCTTCGAGACTGATTTTAATGACAGAAATTCTGTGAATAATGGCTCCATTCCTTGAACATTGTTATTTTCTAGAATCATTCATACTTTATGTAGCATTCCACTGCTCTATGACAAACCTATGTGACGAAGAACATTAATAGAGCACTAAATATTCCCCTCATAAACTGATCGAGCTGTCAACATGAAATCACACTCTGGTTTAAATACACATCGTCAGTCAACAAGTACACATATAAAAATTCTCCTTATTTCTTGCTCTCTGTATATATCTATCAACGACCTATTGCCAAATTGTTATAGGAAGAATTCTTCCTGTAGAAGTTGTTTGACACACCGGGATGACCCTGGGTTAATTCTAGCCATGAGTTGGCTATAAACTGACTCCGAGAGGAAGACGTATTTGCAGATGGTTGACCAGGAGATCTGACTCCTGCAGTAAAGAATCGGGGAGTTATGCGGTGCTGATGCTGAGCGCATACTAAACAGGGACACAAAGCAGAGCAGTGGGGACCAGTTCAGCCCCTAATTACCACAAGAAGATCATATCTGTGCCAGCAGATCAAGACCATAATAGTGTCATTCGTATGTGGCCCGCGTGTTACTGGGTTAACTCTTTGTGTCCTGGAATTATTAATCTATCCGTGCTGATTTCATGCCATACTGGAAACCATGGTCTGTTTATTAGAGTGCATATCCATTTGGATGCCATTTGTACCGCCTTCAAATACCATGAGCCACGATTAATGTGATATTTATTATCATTTTCTGAATTATTTTCTAATGTATGTTTCATGTAAAAGTTTATGAATCGCATGAAAATATTGTATACGGTTCATCACTGCTGTATGATCAAGTACAAACCAATATATTATTCTGAACATTGACATGCATTTGCCATTGTACGGAAAAGGGATGTGTTAAAAAACAGAGACTGTCTCCTCCACAGCTCCATCAACGTTTAAGGCTGGAGATCAATGCTTAATGATTGTCAGCAGCTTTCCTTTAGCTGTTAATAACATTTATTTCCATATTAGCAATGGAGATACACCAGAGTTTGCTGTCTTAAGAGTACACTACAATGAGGGTATTTCATTCTGATCAATTTTTTCCCCTTAAATCGAAGTAGACAATGGTTTTTTTAGGAGGATAAATTGTCTAAGTGAAGACAGGGAGGTAGTCATCCACATTTCAATAACCTGTTTGGGGTCAGTGGGTCATTGCATGTTTTATTCATCGGATTATCTGAAAGGACATTCTCACCAATTTATAGTATATTGAGAACTCATGGCATTGATCTTGGTGAAAACATTGCTTTAAATCCTTTAACAGGTCAAATCCTCATATTTCCATTCACCCTCTCGGTTGGTCATATCTAGAGGCTACAAATTGGAATGAAGGATTTGGAAAAGCCTTCACAAGCTTATAACAAGGTGGTTTTTTCTCAATTACAAAATCCTTGTCATTTTGTACAGACTGTGTGAAGAAATTACTGTATTGATCTAAGTATTGATCTTGAATGTTGATACTAATTGAAATAATGTTTTATAAACTGATTGTGTATCCTTTATTGAGTCTGTGACTTATGTAACTTTCCAGTCACTACATCTGTGTACATACAAGCTAATATAACTACATGTAGAGTGTATGCAACATCACAAGGTAACAAAATACAGTATGCTTTCTCATAGAGGAATATTGTCTTATTTCAAATATTTTTCAAATATATAATTATGACCAAATTAGTAAATGTATGTCTACTGGTATATGATTATCTAGTGTGATAAGGTATGATTTTTTCCTGGCATTTCAGTTTTAAGCAAGAAACTTCTATACAACATTGAAAACATACTTTATTTCTTTCCTGTCATGCAAATTTAAAGTAAACAGTATTAAGTTAAATTTCAGTCCTTGTAAGTTATAATTCACAAAATTTGAGCAAATAAATGTCAGAAGAAGTTTCTTTGTATGAAATATTATCTGCATTATTTTCTTTAGCATAAAATACAGTATTATTACAGAAGAGTTACAGAATGTTACACCAGTCTCTAAACGATGGATGACTATGTAACCTTCACTTATCGTTCAATGATAAATGTTGGGTGTTATTTTGAAGTCCCGATTTGCAGGATATTTACGAGGCTGCTGCACTGTCGGTGACTTGCTATCAGAAAAAGTGCCAGTGACATTCAAAGAGGAGTCAATGAATCACAATTAGCGCGACAAAGGAACGCACATTTCACAGCGAGATGATACACAGAAAGTAGTGACGATTAGATTTGTGTTTGTGTTTAATGTCTAATAAGTACGGCCATACCCACTGACAGGGATGTAATGATGAATTTCTTCCTTTAGGCCCATTCCCAGTAGCATGATCATGCACTTAAGAATAATGTATTGAGCATCTAATAATTGGCAGTAGTTCTGTGGGAACGGCTATTTGTAATATTCTTTGGATATCAGTGTTACCCAAAGTGGTAGTAGATGGCTGAATTCGTTTGGTGTCATGGTATGTTTATACATTCTGAACATTTTATTCCTGTTATCAATATCTAAAACTTTTTTTAAAGTTCTAATATAAACGTGAAAGGAATTTGCTTTGATTTTTTTTTTCATAGAAGATTCACACATTTAGATAATATATGAATCAATTTAGAATGTCTATATTCATAAAGTATTGAAGATTTGAATCTGACATTGAGAAATGTGCTAAAAATACAGAAACAACAGCCCAACTGCCTTCATATACCTGCTTTATCCAGAAAATTATACGTAATCTTTATCGCCCAATGTTAATGGCCTGAGGCTGTGTACTATCTGCCGAAAAATTGAAAAGTTCTTTACTTGAAAACTTACCCTACATTGCAAATTTTACTAGTTTCCGATAATGAATCTCAATTCCTGAAATATTCTTCGTAAAAATTTCTGCCATTTTTATTTCAACTCAGGAAGTGATACACAGCAAGACAAGTTCAAATGTTAAACTATTTTAAATTTGTAATCCGTTCTCATTTTTATTTCTATTTCCTGTACAAAATGAACACGAAATCAATTGGATTGCCCCAATAGAGGTTTATGAAACCTGCCTCTTGATTATGTTGTTCCTTCCAATCACAGCCTGATTACCCTCAAGAGTTGCCATCTTCTTACAAGTTATTAACTGTGATCACAGACATGACAATCTGATCTGCAGTTGATGAATCATCCTGGGTTGTAGTGAGGCCCTGTTGACAATCAGTCCAATGAGGGGGACTTATGATAGAAAACAAACACAAACAGGACTTTGAAGTGTTGATGTCGAATAGGGGGTGAAGCACAGTTTGAATATGACCCCCTATTCATCTTCATGTAAAGTAATGACATATAACCTTGAGCTTCCACGGAAATAGACAGAAATAAAAATAAATCTGCGTTCATTGGCTTTCGGAATTTGCCTGTGCGTTGTTTGTTCAGAGAACATGATTTGAGTTTGTTCTGCCGGACAGTTGGGGAAAATTGTCTTAACCATTTTGATTCTGAATTAATTTCAATCACTATTTCTATATGGCATCTCTGGACTAATTTCAATCACTATTTCTAATTGGCGTCTGTACGGGAGACATACCAATATGTGAAGATGTCATGCTTTGGAATGATGTTCATATTTATTACTTTAGAGTGGAATTGTACAAAAACAAATTGGATTTATAGCCACATTTTTAATAGAAAACGATAAATCAATGCTTTAGGAATTATCTTCTTTTATCCCTCTGGTTGATGCTCTTCATTTGTGACTCCAGCGGCTTCAGAAGACTGCGTGGCTACCGGGATGACATCCACTAAGCTAAGACCTGGTTTTATCACCCCAAAAAATATCCAGATTAGTCTGTTCAGAGAGCTTTGATATCACTTGCCTAATAAAAGCACACATTTCCTATCCATTAACCATGCTGGTACTCTTCAGAGAAGCAGATAACTTAAATTCTACATTAAAAACAGATGCCCTGAAATGGGCGATTCTACCAAAATCTCTTTGTCGATGAAGCATAAAATTGCTCATAGCCCTAATAAACAGGGATTATGTGCGTGTTCACAGAATGTACATGGGTTTGTTAATAGCTGTGTAATGAGTGTAAAATAATTACTGTGGACACTGTTTGCCTGGTAGACTCCAGTGGTAAGCTCCAGTAGAGTACTGTCTTCTGGTAATCTGTTCTCGTCATGGATAATAAAACTCATTTAGTTCTGATAGGCAAATTTCCTAGACTAACCATTTTATAAGTTGAGCTTATGATGATGTGGGTGTTGAACTGTACCTGTAGACTACCAATTCCCTATCACATGCATTACAGTACCTCGCTGTTACAGTTCCTTTTAATGTAAATGTAACTTTCCATAAAATTTACTTTATATCTAAAATAATTATTTAAATATGACCATTATTGCTGTAGGTTCGTGTAGCCAACATTAACCATATAAAATACAGTTACATTGTATGATGTCTGGTTTTTCCACAAAATTATTTCACATGTATATCATGGCGTTTCAGTTTATGACAGGCGGAAGGCCACAACTTCCGTAGTGGTGAATGTTTCAGTTAACCTGCAAGCATTGAATGTACTGTTATCTTTTATAATACAGTTCTGTAGAAAAGATTTAAGCTGTTAAAACACTTCTGCCTTGATTCAGTGTCATATCTTAAAGTATGTGTAGTGTGTATAGATATAGATTCTCCTGATGCTACAGGCGGTTTGTCCGTGATTGACATCAGGTCGCGACCTCCCATGGATTCCGGTATTGGCCAGTCTCATCCAGACAGATTACTACAAGACCACAATTGCAATAAACCAAAATTTTAATCTCCCAATTATGAAAATGTAACCCGACAACCACAGAAAGCTAGAAATTATGTCCAATTTAGTCGAACATTTGCTATTTGAACCAATAATTATATTTGCTTTAATTTCGTTCCACCTGTAGTTTTGTTTACCGAGGTCATTACTACTGATGAGGATGATCTAAGCTTGGTGGATGTACAGAGCTCACTTTCAGAGATAGTGCTTAGGAAAGTAGCAGCATTGTAGAAGCTATTTACACTTGACTGGGTTTGATTAGGAAATTGCTTCACATATCTTCCTGGAGCTGAACCCTGCTGGTCCTGCTGGTCCCTGGTGGCTCCTGTTTGCTTTGTTTCACATCGTTTGACCCCACGGGAGCCAGCTTATACATAAATAGCATTAGGGAATTTTATCAAATGTGTTTTTTTTTATCATGGTAGTTTGGTTGTATTAGTGCACTTGATTGGACTTTTCTGTTTGATTTCATCAGTGAGTGAGCAGACATCAAACATCTCCAGACAATTCTGTGTCTTCCCCCGTAGCGTGGGCTGAGCTTACTGTACGTATACTCTTCCTGTATATCGTTATCAAAGTGAATATTAAACTTGTATATCATAGCTAGTTTCAAAATACACATTTCCTTCTGATCATGAATCAAAATGTTCAAATATTGGCCTGAAGATATATTGCTTTCATCTACCGTGGACTAGTTCTCTGTAGATAATGATATATGTCTTCTGTATAATAAGATTTCCATCAGCGGCACTTTGTCTTCTGCAGTGATAGCCGTGTATATTTGCATTATTTCATATGGTTTCATGAGTAGCTCTATATCATTATCATACTAGAATGGGTTCATATATAAAAACTGTTATTTGCTGTAGTCATAAAACTGTGTGTTTTTTAATAACAAAATTGCAGATGATTTGATCATGTACATGCTGTGGTAGGTGACCTACAATAATAATGTTTAAATGTCAAAATAGACATTTGGCTTGTCTAGAAAGATAATAAATCAGACATTAAAGTTTTTGCAAAACTTGGTACAAACATTAGAACATCATCCATCTGAGAATCGACACTCATGCAGGTACTGTCAATAATTGCGTGTCCGTCTTCAGATTACGTGATCTTAACATTAGTCTTCAGATTTCATGCTTTTAACATTACTAAGCTGGCTTAGAAAGTATAAAATTGTCATAAATGTGAAATTATTAGGATCACAAATAAACTATAAAGTTATCTTTCAAACTGCATTTTTTTAACATGGATAATACTAGTAGTATCTCAAAAGGTCATTGACAAATTGTAAATTGCTTTGGGATTTGAATTTATAATTTACCTCAAGAAATACATACGTTTGGTTGTTACCTGTAATTACTTATGTTTCTGTAGAGCCAAACTAAGGTAGTTTAGTCTTTAACACAATGCTATGTTCCATCTGTTATTTTATGTTTCATTGATTGTTTTTTTCTAAGGCACATTATGAATACTAGTATATTTTATGTGTAGTCTTTTTGATCACTCACTCACTCACTCACTCACTCTTTGATTGCACAAAAAGAAACATTACATCAAGCATACTCTAAGTATATCAGGAATCGCAACAGTTACCGGTACACAGAAACTTTCCGAAAGAAATTAATTTGACATATTTGAAATTTCAAATCTGAAATGAATTTCTTAAATCAACAAACGACCTGGAATAACGACACGGAACAAGGTGTAAGGTTACAGAGTTTCCGTGTGCATTTCTTGACATTGCCATAGGTTGAGGCACCTTGCTGCTGCATGTGTTTACTTTACTGAGTTTTTCAGTAGTATACAAACAGATCAAATCTGCAATGAGAGAAGGTTATGGTTTGGCCAAAAAAATCTGGATGATTTTCATTCCATCTCTGACTAAATAATAATTTTTTTATTTTAATTTTATTTTCAAATACAGAAAGCCATGTTCTCACACAAGACAACTTGCAATGTTGACAACTTTTTTAATTTTTAATTTTAAACATATTTTATTGACCAAAATGTCATGAGATTGTATAAGAGCTGGATGCTTACGGGATCTTCGAACACACCACAACAGGTTACTGTAAATCATAACATTTTAACAAGCATAAAACTTTAACAAATTTAACGAGTTGCTCTTAGACGTTAAAATTTCATTCGCTAATATTTATTCCGTAAAGA